>JXTB01000024.1:1298078-1319187 GCA_002914805.1 Parasponia andersonii | reverse complement strand
TTATATAAAAAATATATATAATAAATTTTCATAATACCGTAAAAAAATATATCAAGTCATATATATATATATATCAAGTCAAACGTCAATGCAAAAATAGAACGTTGTAATGTGAATTTATCGCTCAAACTTTTTACCTGTCGTGTTAAACCTAAGAAAGAACTAACATGTTACTTTAGTAGATAAATTGATTCATGTAATTCGTCGTTAATATATGTGGGGTCCGTTCCTAGATCATGTACCACATGGACGATTACATGGTAGAACAGGTCACGAGGGGTGCACGTCATCCGTCACGTGTCTAGAGTGACAATTTAAAAGCCACTCGAGTTACACGTGATACCGTATGGTCCCGTGGGCTGTCAGGGGCCAGGACCAAATCCATTCCAGACCCTGGACCGGTTTGGCCCAGCTTGTTTCTTACCTTGACGGCTGGGGGTTAGGAGGCTCGAGGATCTTCCGTCAGAAGACCCCTAAACGGTAGCATGCTATTCCAGACCCAGACAGGACATTTAATGCGATCCTGAGTAGGAGCGCGCATTGGGCAAACCGTCCTGACAGAATGGCGGTTTGTCAAAGTCTCACCCCTGACAGGCTTGAGCCATAAGGGACGGTGGAAACTAGGCCACGACGATGTAGGGAGAATCACAGTAATCATGGCCCGTGATCTATGGAGTAAGTCCTGATGAGAAAATGTACTCGGTTCTGGGATTGAGAACCATGAGGTTCACAGTTCCAGGGCTACATATATGAGCCATGCGTCCCCGAAAAGGGAAGAGGCATGTACACATACAAAAAGAAATATTTAAAAGTTTATGAGCAAGAGACAAAGATATACTCATAAAAAGAAAAACTAAATATTTGCTACCCTAAATCAAAGATAAACAACTGACTTAAGCATCGGAGAGTCTTTACAGGTAGCTTCCCCTGCCTCTCCGATCCTGCTTGAAGTCAAAAGTTCTTTGGGATAGTAAGGATACGTAGACAGTTAGAAGATACAATATCAGCAGTTCAGAGACACGTGGACAGCCAGTGAAAACCGATCCAACAGTTTGGTGCTGTCTGTGGGAAGCCGTTGAGCATGAGAAAAAGAGTAGGAGTCTCACGATCACGCCCTCCCCGAACAAAAGGCCATACAACATCGGATGGCACCTTCGAGAATGACAACCAGGAGCACACGTCCTGACGCCGAAGGGAGCTCACAGGAAGCATAGTCGGGTCTGGAGCAAAAGCTGGACCAGATGCTCGCCACTCTGGCAGAAGCAAACTGGAAGGCAGAGATTGCCAATGAGGCCGTCCTAGGTTTACAAGATGAAGTCGCAGAAGTGCGTAGAGATAACGTCCACCTCGAAGGGCTGCTGGCAAGCGAAGCCAGGAGCGAGTGAAGGGAATACTTTGACGAAGAGGTCCACCAAGAGTTTGAGGGCCAACTACCGAGGGAAGTTCCTGCCCCATCTAGATCGCGGATGCAGGGGGAGCGACAAAGCCAGACAAGGCTTTTCCGAGCTGGAGCGGCAGTGGACAGAAGACACCAAGAACGCCCGAAAGGTGTGCTTCCCAACTGGAAACAAGAAATAATAGCGGAGCTGAGTAAGAGGCTCGGGGCCCAACAATGCCAGACTCCCGATGATCTGGCAGAGCAAACTGTGCGAGGGATTAATCGGACAGCCTTCGCCGATTGGATCCAGATAGAGCCCAAGCCGATAGACTTCACAACCCTGACCTTCAGGCCGTTCGAGGGGAAAATCGACCCCCTCGATTGCATATACCACTTTCAGCAGAAGATGGCCTTGGAAACCAGGGACTAGGCTGTGACCTGCAAAGTCTTCTCCACAACCCTGGCAGGACCGGCCCTATTATGATTCAGACAGCTTCCAGAGAAATCCATAAACAGGTTCAAGATTTCTGCAAACTTTTCTTAAAGCAGTACACAGGTGCCCGGAGGTAGTAGAAAACCATGCGAGACCTTGACCGGTTGGAACAAATCGCAAACGAGTCTCTGAGAGAATACCTATCACGTTTCCTAGAGGTGATGTCCCTAGTGCACAATGCTGACTCGGTCTAAGCCGCAGGCTCATTCGTTAGGAGCCTACAGCCAGGATCGATGCTATCGGACCATCTGCTTTTGAACTTTTCGTACGATATGGCGGACGTCCAGGCAAAGTCAGAAGGGGTATTCAGGGTGCTGGAAAGCCGCCAGAAAATGCCCAAGGCCTCTGCCGTGACAACAGCAGTGCCGGCACAAACCCCGGCCCCGCAAGGGGTAAAGAGGCCCGCGCTAGACCAAGGGCTGACTCTGAAACAGGAAGCCCCCACCTAAGGCGGTCAAGAAGGCGGTAAGAGGAGGAAGGTGTCCTGTGACCCACTACCGAAATACGAGCTCAACACATCGATCGGCGTGACCTACCTCCAAAACAGGGACATGGGCATTTTCAAAGACCCGCCTAAGTTCGGTGTTCCTGAGCACATGAAAAACAGGAACAGGTACTGCCAATTTCATGGGCACGATACCATTAACTGTCGCAACCTTTATGCCCATGTTATGATGGCGATCTATGCTGACAAGTTGAGACAGTACATGAAGATCGGCGGAATCCAGCCACAGGAAGACGCCACTAGGCCCGAAAAAGGTAAGCATACCCAGGCCTCCGGATCAGGAGAGCAGGCCCTGAGGATAGTGCCGACCATCGTGGGCAGAACAGAGCCGACCCAGGGTCAGGATGAGAAGGAAAAATGCCTTTCAAAGAACGAAGAAAGGGTGAAGTGCCTGAGGGGGATGGGCCATTCCGTCAACTATTTGACGATGGGAGAAAGCTGTGCCTCTGCCACCCCCATCGCCTTCACCCAGCAAGATTTGACTACGGTGTGCCTGCCTCATGACGACCCCTTGGTGATTAAGCTGCAGATCGGCTCCGTGTTGGTCGGAAGGGTCCTGATCGACGGTGGAAGCATGGTCGATGTCCTGTTCCTCAGCATGTTCGAGAGGATGGGCCTGAATCGAAATGCGCTCGGGCCAACCTGTCAGCCGCTGTTCACTTTCGACAGTACTAAGGTCAGCCCCTTAGGTGTCATGACCCTTAAGGTCTGCACTGTGGAGAGATGCTTGGACTGGACTTCATCGTCATCGACTGCCAGTCCTCCTTCAACGTCATCATGGGGAGAGGATGGATCCACACCATGCATGGGGTCGCCTCCACCTTCCACTAGGTCTTAAGATGTCTATCAAGGGATGGTACCTATACGATAGACATTAAGGGAGACCAGGCCTCCGCGAGGAAATATTTTTCAACCGCCCTAAGGAGAGCCGATGCGAGCGCGAGCGCCTCAACGGGGGACAGATAGCAATCAATGGACCACCTGCTAGTATACATGAAGCGGATCGAAGAGGAGTCTGACGGGCCAGAATCTACAATCGAGGAGCTGGTAGTAGTCCCTTTGAAAGAGGCAGAACCAGTGAAGGTAGTCTTAATCGAGGCCTGTTGCCCGAGGAGGAAAAGAACGAGATGTTGGGGTTCCTGAGGCAGAACGAAGACGTCTTCGTGTGGTCCCACGGTGACATGCCCAGGATAGACCCCGCGCATGCCTGCCACCGGCTGAACATAGACCCCAATTTCCCTTCGGTCAGGCAGAGACCCCGAAGGTTCATGCCAGAGAAAAACAGGACGATCAACAAGGAGGTAGAGATGCTACTGGAGAACGGCCTAATCATGGAATACGTATACCCGTGCTGGGTCTCCAACTCGGTGGTGGTGATGAAGAAAAACGGCGACGACCGTACTTGCATAGACTTCACTAACCTGAATAAGGCCTGCCTGAAGGATAGCTTTCCCCTGCCAAGGATCGACCAAATAGTAGATGCAACGGCGAGATTCGACAGGATGAGCTTCCTAGATGCCTACTCTGGATACAACTAAATCCCCCTGTACGAGGAAGACCGACTGGACACACAGAGATTCTCCTAGAGGGTGAGAACATGAAGGACCCTTCGGAGTCCCCCGCACGCCATGTATTTGCAACCGGCTTCGCAAATGAGGGGTGGATGAAATCCATCACCTAGTATTTGGCGTTGGGAAACCTGCTCGTGGACCCCCAAGAAGCAAACTCGATTTGACTGAAGGCTGCTAGATACTCGATAGTAGGAGAGCGACTATATAGGAGATCGATAATAGGACCGATGCTACAGTGTGTAGGTCCCGTCGAAGCGCAGAAACTGATGGAGGAAATCCACGAGGGAGCATACGGCAACCACTCTGGTGGACGTAGTCTCGCCCACAAGTCTCTAACGGCTAGATACTTCTGGCCATCCATGATGACCGAGGCGGCCCGATTTGTCAAGAAATGTGATAAGTACCAGAGGTTCGCCCCTATGAAATGCCAACCCGCGGAGGAACTCCATTCGATCATAACTCCTTGGTCGTTTGCTAAATAGGGCCTGGACATCGTCGGAGAGCTTCCCAGAAGTCCAAGGGGAAGAAGGTACGTCTTGCTGGCCACAGATTATTTCACCAAATAGGTAGAAGCTGAAGCCTACGCGACCGTTAGTAAGGCAGACACAATTAACTTCATTTGAAAAAACATAATCTATCGATACGGGATTCCGAAAGAGATACACGCTGATCATGGTGCATAGTTAAGCTTAAGGAATTATGCGAGCTCTATGATATAAGGCTCAGCTTCTCATCCCTGAACTACCCTTAGGGAAACGGCCAAGCAGAGGCAACGAACAAGGCCATATTTAGCAATATCAAAAAGAAATTGCAGGAGGCTAAAGGCAGGTAGTTAGAAGAGCTACCGGCCATTGTGTGGGCCCATTGAACCACAGAGCAGAGGTCGATAGGAAGAACGCCATTCGCCATGGTCTACAGGTTAGAGGCTGTGATCTCGACTAAGATTGGCCTCCCGACCCTTCGCTCCGAAGTAGTAAGAGATGCCCCACTGAACGAGCAGCAGCTAAGCCACAACACAGACCTCCTGGAAGAAATGAGAAACATGGCCCTGGTCCACCTGGCCTCATACCACCAGCAAGCCAGGTCCTACTACGCAAAGAAGGTTAGCACTCGTCGATTTAACTCCGGGGATTGGGTCTGGAAGGTCAGAACAGAGAATTCCTCGAAGCTAGACTCCAACTGGGTTGGACCCTATGAGGTGATCAAAGCACTTGACAATGGTGCGTATGTCCTGAAAGAACTCAAGACCGGGAAGAGCCTACCAAACACGTGGAACGCTTAACACTTGAAAAAGTATCACGTATGAGACACATGTAAATGTTGTAAGACCCATGTAAATGCTTAAATTATTAAAAAAGCTTAATTTCAAAACAGGTCAAATTTTCTACCACATGGATTTATCCTTTGGATTGCTATAGAAAAGAGGTCTGCCCACAGTGGTAGACCCCATGCACTATTTACACAATCAAAAATCGTACTATGGGAATCATATCGTGCAATAAAATGCTAGCCGATGGCACGAGAAAACGTACGAAGAGGAAAGAGCTGCACAACCAAAAACTTGCCAGCAGACCTCGAAAACGATCGTACTATGGGAATCACATCGTGCAATAAAAGGCTTATCGATGGCCCGAGAAAATATACAAAGAGGAAAGAGTCGCGCAACCAAAAACTTGCCAGCAGACCTTGAAAACGATCGTACTATGGGAATCACATCGTGCAATAAAATGCTAGCCGATAGCCCGAGAAAACGTACAAAGAGGAAAGAGCTGTGCAACCAAAAACTTGCCAGCAGACCTCGAAAACGATCGTACTATGGGAATCACATCGTGCAATAAAAGGCTTGCCGATGGCCCGAGAAAACGTACGAAGAGGAAAGAGCCGCGCAACCAAAAAACTTGCCAGTCGGCCCCATCAAGAATCGTACTACAGGGGTCACGTCGCTCGCCCATGACCCGTGAGGATGTGCAGAAGGCGATAGACCGCGCGGCAAAAAATTGCAGCCTGGCCTCAAAGGAAAGCAAGGACAGGGTCTACCCGTTAGAAGTAGACATTCCCTAAGGAGCTCCTTAGTCATACAAAAAGCTAAATGAAAGCAGGGACATGGTCTACTCATTGGAAGTGGACCCTCCCTAAGGAGCATCTTAGCTATACGAAAAGCTAAAGGAAAGTAGGGTCGGGGTCCACCCGTTGGAAGTAGACCCTCTCTAGAGAGCACCTTTACCGCATGTGAGACAAAGATGAGCAGAGTCTGGGTATAACCATTGGAAGCAGAATCTCCCTAGAGAGCACCTTTGTCCAGAGAGCACCTTTGCCGTGTGCGAGACAAAGACGAGCGGAGTCTGGGTCTATCCGTTGGAAGCAGACCCTCCCCAGAGAGCACCTTTACTGTGTGCGAGACAAAGGCGAGCAGAGTTTGGGTCTACCCGTTAGAACAGACCCTCCCCAGAGAGCATTTTAGCCGCATGCGAGACAAAGGTAAGAGGGGTCAGGGTCTACCCATTGGAAGCAGACCCTCCCCAGAGAGCGGTTTAATTACGCGTAGACTGGGAATGAATAGAGTTAGAGTCTACTCGTTGGAAGTAGTCCAGTACAAGACCAGGCACGAAGACAGGAGTTAAAATCAAACTATGTTTATTATTTCCTAAAATACAAAATGCATGGTGGACAGGGACGCGCACCCAGAAGCTCTACTTGTAAGAAGCAGGTCTTGGGCGGACTCTCAGGGACACATCAGAGTGGTAGCATCCTGCTTGCTTCCGATGAGAGCCGAGCCCGGGCCTTTTCCTCTACAGTGACGGGTCCAAACAGTGGTTAACCAACCCTTGGAGTTGGTTCCTGGCGCATTCCCATTTGGGGTCAGAGAAGTCCAGCCACACGTGCGGGTCGAATTCTGCTAAGACAAGTCATAACAGAGGTTATACATCCTTAAAGTCGAATGAGCAGGAACTCACATCCCGATCTTTAGAACTAATCTTGTCAATCATAGTACGGGGGGAATTCATTAAAAACTCCAAACCATATACGATTGAGCAAAACCCAGAGATCAACCGCACTGCCGACAAGGGAATGGCGTCGTATACGATATCTGACCCTAACCATAAACGCGGCCGACAAAAAAAAAAGGGTGAGAGAAGGGAATAAACTTGAGAAAACTACACGGTTTCTATTATTTAAATAGATGGCTACAACAAGGGTCGACTTTACAAATGCACAGAGCAAGAGGCCCTAATTACCTCCAGCCAGGGGAGCGCAGCCAGTTTCGGCACTTGGACCAGCTCCAGCAGAGGGTGCCATACCAAGGTCGGAATCATCGCTGGACAAAACGACTGCGCCAGACCCATCGCCAGTTAAGGCCCCAAGATTAAGCTGACCATCGGGAACCTCTGAGGCTTGTTCTAGCATACCGGAAGTGAGGACAATCTCCTTGGCAACAGAGGTGGATGTAGAGAGCCCGTCTTTTTCTTCGTCGAGCATCTTCAGCACATCAGCAGGGTACACGATGTTGATCTCATCCCCTTGCTGCTGCATGTAGTGCTTGACGGAATAATGGTTCCTCTCGACGCCTTTCTACTTATCAAATTGGTCTGGCGTTATCACCGTCGCGTGGCCTTCGAATTCCCTATTCTCCCAGCCAGACCTGTAGCTCTTTGCAGAAAGGACATCTACCTGCCTCTGGTACCTCGTCTTCAGTTTCTCTGCGTCCGCCAGTCTATCCTTCAGCGCCGCCAGCCTCAGCTCCGCTTGTTGCTGCGATAAGTCGACCAAAAGAGTGTTAATGTCGGCGAGGTCTTCGCCGTGCTTGCGAGACAACTCTACATGAGCCCCCATCAATTTTTTGTGATCCAAGTAAAGATGTCGGTTTACCTCATTGGACTAGTGAGTCTGCGCTGCAGGGAATGGGCCTCCAGTTTGGCTTTTGCCTCGGCTTTTCTCGCCTCTTTAGCATCATCGACGGCCCTGTCGCGAGCGACGAAAGCTAGCCCCATCTCTGCCCCTGCGTTCTGTAGCTCCTGCTCCTTGACCCTGAGCTCATTTTGGGCCAGCCTGGCAGCCTCGGATTGAGCGAGCCTATCGGCTCTGCCTCGGTCAACTTTGCAACCAGCTCCTCATGCCTGACCCTCTCAACACTTAGAGCGTGAGCCACTACGCTGCCAATCCTAGCCTCATCTAGGCTCCGATACAAGTCAAAGTCAGCCCTCAACTCGGCAAGGGCAGCCTCGCTTCGCTTGGCCAACGCAGAACGGGAGTTCAACTCCCCAGTCAGCTCCCTGACGCGAGAAGAATAGAAGGATTGGACAGCGGCTAGCTGCAAGATACAAGAAAGGGAGGTAAGTATTCAACAAGGATACCAAAAAATACGAAGGTGGCGGCTAGACGAGACAAACCTGTGCAATGTTGCGGCTAACGATGAGCTCAACGTTTTCCAAAGAGAACGCCTCCAGCTCAGGCTCCGCAGCTGGACTCTCTCCTTGGGTGTTATCCGCGTCTGAGGAACGTGACTCCACCTCGCCAACCACGAGGACACCCTCTCCCCCTACCGGACACGCTCCAGTAGCTCTTTTCGACGCTCACGAAGCAGCAGTGATGGGGACGGTAGAAAGCTGGGTATCACCGAGCGTGCCTTCGGTGACTACTGGGGGCGGCGCATCCTCAGTAGAAGATGCCATGACGATTGCTGCTACATCGGCAGTTTCGGTTGCCACCCCCCTTGGAGCCCTGCCTGAATGTGATTTTTTGGTCTTGTCTTGACCAATCCCCCCTGACGGGCCATCACGCGCAGTCCTTCTCCTCTTCATGAGGGTCAGCGTGGCCCATCGTCATCACTATCGGAAGAGGGGGCAACCCTACTCCTCTTCCCTGCCGGGCCTTCCTTCTCTTTAGATGAGTCGGCCTCGTGACGCCGCTTTATTGGGATCGGGGGAGGGGAAGACATCCGAGATTTCAACCTCGGAGCCCCCCCACTGAGCTCAGCAATCTCTCCACGGGGGCAAGCAGCACTGGACCCCGTACTCGTCTTCGAACCGGAGTTAGGGGTGGAAGAGGTCGGAGCAGCCGATTCCTCGGGCAGGCTCGAAGGCGCCCCCTTGCCATATATGACTTTTATGGCCGTCGTCTCCCGAGTTGGAGGTCCGCTTGCGCCAGGAGAGGGGACCGCAGGTGCTTCGTCCTCTGAGGACACCACAAGACGCCGACCAACGGATACCTTGGAGCGAGCCTTGTGCACAGCGGCACTCCTCTTGATTGGAGAAGGGTCTGCCGAAGGGCCTGCATCAGAACTTATAAAAGGCAAGCAACGTAGTTAGAACGTAGCTATAACCCGATCGACGGAGCTCCAGGATACGAAAATGAACTCACCCTTAACTTTTCTGGGGGCGGCGGCTTCCTCTCTACGGAGCTTGATGCACTCCTCGGCCACGAGCCTCACAGCCTCTTCGAGCTCGTGGCTAGTCAGTGCCACAGGTCGTAGGGACCCGCCAGCTGGCTCGAAGTCGTAACCTGACGACCCACCATGGTGATGCGACTCTGCTCATCCCAGCGGAACCGGTTTAGAGCCGGGGCGTCAAGCTGGCTCCGCAGGTACTTTGTGATGACCCAGGTATCCAACAAGAAGGGAAGGTATGAGATCATCCTAGGCATTATATTCATCACCTGGGGGTTCAGGATTGCCTGGATGTGTCGGCAATCCCCAGGGGACCCAAAGATGACGATCCTCTCCAGCTCCTTGAGCCGCCCCACCAACAATTGCGGCTCAAACCTGTTTTCTTCCGCAGAGGCTGCACAAGGAAAAATGTCATGAGCAATAACGGACGAGGTGAACGCAGACCCAAAAATCAAGACCTAGTACTTACTCTGTAGATAAAACGAAGGAACTTGGAAGTGCTCCCCATTCACCCAAGAAGAGCACCACCTCCTTTCGATGGCATACAGCCTAGAGTGAGAGTCCCATTGTTTGTCCGACCTCGGCAAACCCCAGAAAATATGGCGTCTCGGGAGTGGTTGGAGGTAGAAAGTGGGGTAGGAGCTCTTTTAGGAATAAGGGTGAGCTTGTAGGCATAAAAAACCACCTCCATGTCGATATGTATATTATAGAGAACTGACAGGGCGGAGAGCCCCATCAAGATCATGACCCTGTTAGCGTTCAGCTGCATCGGATGGATCCCCGTCAGAGCGAAGAACTGATGGATCAGGGGAGGAAGGGGAAACCGTAGCCATTCCAGATGCCTCCTCTCCAAAATGATAGATCCCTCGAGGGCAGAAGGCCGAAGGTACCAATTCACGGGGCCCTTGAGCCTTTGCAATGTAACTCCACCAGGGAAGCAGAACTCTCTCCTTAGTGAATCCAACTCTAAATCCACGGCAGGGCAGAGCTTCTGGTTTTAGTTCGAGGCCATCGTTCTGGATACGATCAAAAGGAGCAAAAGTTTCTAGTAAGAGGAGAAGTCGGAAACCCTAAGATTTTAGAAAACTAGAATGATTGGAGATTTTGGTAAAGTAACAAACGAGCATAAATGCAGTGTTTATAGAAGGGGAGCCGAAAAGTCCCCCCTTGAAGAGGAGCGGTGTGAGGAAGGCTGAAGCACAGGAATTTCGAAAATCTGAAAAGTCACAACACATGATAACGTCCGTCAGCTTTGGTAACTGAGGAGAAATAATGGTAAAGAGCCAAGTGTAACCCTCGGATTGGAGGACTGGAGACACGATTTCCCCACTTGATGGATGTGAATCCATCAACTAGGGAAATGAGGGTAATTGTGGGACCCGTTCCTAGATCACATACCACGTGGACGATTATATGGCAGAACAGGTTACGAGGGGTGCACGTCATCCATCACGTGTCCAGAGTGACCATTTAAAAGCTACGCGAGTTGCACGTGATACCGTATGGGCTCATGGGCTGTCAGGGGCCAGAACCAAATCCATTCTAGACCCTAGACCGGTTCGGCCCAGCTCGTTTCTTACCTCGATGGCTAGAGGTCAGGAGGCTCGAGGGTCTTCTGGCAGAAGACCCCTGAACGGTAGCGTGCTATTCCAGACCCAGACAGGACATTTAATGCGATCTTGAATAGGAGCGCGCATTGGACAAACCGTCCTGATAGAACGACAGTTTGTCAAAGTCTCGCCCCTGACAGGCTCGACCTATAGGGGATGGCGGAAACTAGGCTACGACGATGCAGGGAGAATCATGGTAATCATGGCCCGTGATCTATGGAGTAAGTCCTGATGAGAAAAAGTACTCGGTCTTAGGATTGAGAACCATGAGGTTCACAGTTCCAGAACTATATATATGAGCCATACATCCCTGAAAAGGGAAGATGCATGTACACATACAAAACGAAATATTTAAAAGTTTATGAGCAAGAAACAAAGATATACTCATAAAAAGAAAAATTAAATCTTTGCTACCCTAAATTAAAGATAAACAACTGACTTAAGCGTCGGAGAGTCTTTGCAAGTGGCTTCCCCCGCTTCTCTGACTCTGCCTGAAGTCAAAAACTCTTTGGGATAGCAAGGATACGTGGACAGTTGGAAGATACAATATCAGCAGTTCAGAGACACGTAGACAGCTAGTGAAAACCGATCCAATAATATATATATATTTTTTGATTCTCCCTTTTTGATTTAGTAGAATTTATTATTAGCAAAAGTGAAAGATATACAATTTTGTAGTCACGGTGAGGCGTGCGATTCACTTCATGTGATGCATTTTTTATTTTTATTTTTAGGGGAATTGATGTGATGCATTTAAGTCAAGAGAAACGACTTAACCAAGTACCATTTTTGGCAGTCTGGCATTCGTATCCTTGGCCTTGAATTTTCAGTTAAGAAAAAAAAAGGTTTGGCCTTAAATTTACAGAGAAATTTACAAGAAAGTAGACAACAAAATTTGGGTAAAAGGTACATTGGCTCTCAACTTACTTTTTTTTTTTTTTTTGAATTTTTACATTTAGGTACCCAACATCTGACTTTCTTGGTCTCCTTAGATCTTTTTGCTTAATTTCCCCTTCCAAAGAGCCTGTTTAGGAGCCATATGGAGAGAGAAATTCAAACCGTCATTAATCCATAATGTTTCACTTAATTGATAATTTGGTCCTAATCTTTTTTTTTTTTGGAAAAGTACAATGAATAATCTTGGTTTTGTTACAATTATAGTAACACTTAATGTACCAAAAAATTGATGATATACTGACACTCCTGGGACTAAAAAAGATAGAAAATTTTGAAAAATTTAATTGTCAAATTAATTTTATTTTATTTTTGATATCATGATTTAATAAAAATTTAATGGTCAAAGTAAAATTTTAATCAATATGACTAGTAAATGGGTACTTGGTAAGCCGTTTATGTAATTATTTTTGGTCCAAAATTGTAACGTTGTTATAAATTTGACATAAATCAGGGGATAGTACAATTTTGAATTTGACATAAATGGGGATGTCAGTATAAATTTTTTTAGACATTTGATTTCGATGAACGGTTCACTTAATTTGCAGCCACTAGTCATTTGGAAAACTATTTTTCCAATCACAAAAATGCACAAAACTTTTCCAAAAGAACAATAACATAAATTGTTTATACTGAAATCTTAATTGTGAAAATAAAATAATAACATAGTTAAATGGTGAAATTTTTGTTAAATTTTTAATTAGCCTTTGGATTTTGGATGTCAGTATTTATATTTAGAGAGTGCCACTGTAATTTTGACAATAATTAGTGGATGCCAATGTTAATGATCATCAGGGACCAAATTGTTGAAGTGGTGGAAACATTAGGGATCAATCATCAATGGCACAATTCTCTCGTGTGGTCTCTAAATGTAATATTTGGATTAGAAAAACAAAAAAAGACTAACAAATGCCACGAAAACAATAGAATACGTACTTAATGCAAAAAAAAAGGGGAAAAAAAAAAAGAAAAGAAAAAGAGAGAGAATCAATATACAAAACTAGTTAATCTTACATCATGAAAGTTTCACTCATGTTATAGATCCCCATTTCCTGTCCCTTTCCTTTTCCGTCATCAATCATTATCCAAATGGATCATGTCCTATTTCCTTTCCCTTTATGAGATGAGTATTTTCCTTATACTGTCAAACGATGAAATTATAAGGAATATTTTCCCTACCAATCATATAAATGTCGTCCCTCGTGGATATGTCACGCGGAGACGTACTCACCCAGAACAAAATGAAAAGGGGGGGAAAAAAAAAAAAGAAGGAAAGTCAGATGTTTTAAATGTTAATTAACAACAGTTGACTTATAATCACGCTCGAAAAATTAACAATTTCAGTCTAAACAATTTTGTTGGTTTCTATACTTTTTCTTCCAAGGGGAAATACTTTCGTTACAAATAAGAAGATACTACAATATCTATAGTAGAGTTTTTGATTACAAAGCAAATAAGTATAAAAAACTGATTAAGATTTTCGGAGGAAATTTGCGCACTAAGATGTTAGTAAAATTGACCTAAGAGAAGGAGATCTATGCAGATCATCGTCATTGTACACTCTAATAGAACTCTAAGCATCAACTGTTGGCTCGTTGTGACTCTCCACTTAACATTCGTTATTGGTGTCTCTCACTCCACATCAAAGGACTATCGGAGGACACATACTGCCATACATACTGTCTAGATCTGAACATATATAGGTGAAAACCATACTAAAATGATTCACACAATAAGATCTATTATAAGCCAATATAGATCCAAATCTAAGTAGACTAAAATAACTATAACAAACAATAAACCACACTACCACAAAAAAAATTGCAAACCATACACACTATCATAGATCAGGATCTAGGTGTAATAAGGCCATCTTAGATTTAGATCTAAGAAGAATATTAGATTCCCAAATAGGAGGATTATTCGATAATAAAACTAAAAATATAAGAAAAAATGAGAAAAACTTACACCAAGAGAGAGAGGAAGCCCCCCATCTCCAGAGAGGCATCTGTTAAAGAAAGAAGTGAAAAGACGCTACTGTGGGAGGAATGATACTAGTGGAGAAAAACACCAAACTCAGTTTTAGAAAGAAAGCAGAGCGTCTCTCACTAACACCCCTCTGTTTTCTTTTGTTTTAGTTTCTATATAATTTTACACCCTCTATCAAGAGAGGACAATCATGTTGTGGTTAAGTTAATTGGCCATGTTATTATTCACTTATCCTAAGACAGTATGAATTTTATAGAAAGGTGTTTAATTAATTAACAAGGTATATTTTGTATAGGGTGTCATCTAAAACCATAACCTTATAAGCATCCATGGTAGTTCTATTGGATTTTGGCTTTTATAAATTTTGAGTTGAATTTTGCCTCCCTAAGTCTTTGGGTGGGTTAGAGTTAAGAGATTTATACTTATTTAACCAGGTTCTAGTTGCAAAGTAAGCTTGGCGTATCTTTTAAGACCTAACTTCACTTGCAGCCCACATTTTGAAAGGAAAATATTTTCAGGATAAATACTTCCTTCTGACGATTGATAAAAGAGTTCCTCTTATCTTTGGAAGAGCTTATTCTAGGGGTGTGACTTAATTTAAAAAAGGATTCGTTAGAGAATTGGTAATGGGATGAATGTTAGAGTTTTTTGTGATCCATAATTACCCCGGCTGGTGTCCTTTAGGCCAATTACTCGGTGCTCCTCAGAAACTCTTTGCATGGATGATTTATTTCTTCGGTATGGGATGTGGGATGAGCAAAAGGTAAATGAAATGCAGTGGTCTATTGATACTGAGGTAGTTAGGACCATCCTTCTTAGCATCTTAGATGGAGAAGATAAATTAATTTAGCACTACGAGGAGAAAGGTGAATATACAGTTCGTAGCAACTATAATCTTTTGTTACAAGAAGTTGTTAATCAAATGAGGCCTAGTAGTTAACCTCTTTCTCATTGGTGGAAACTTCTCTAGAAACTAAGCATTTCTCCAAAAGTGCGAATCTTCATTTATAGAGCTTTTCATGAAGCATTACCTTTAGGCATTAATCTCATCCGACGGTAGGTTCCGATTGCTCGTTGGTGTGTTTTTTGTGGTCAACCCAAGTCCATTTCTCATACTCTTTTCACGTGTGTTCATGCCAAGTTAGAATGGAAGAAATCGAGTTTCTGGTAACTTTTAAAAAGACTAGCACTTCGGCATCCTTCAAACCTTCTAATACACGTCTCTAAAGCAACATCGAGGGATACTTTGGAGAGATTATGTATTCTAATGTGGTCCCTTTGATCCGAACGAAATAGGGTGCTTCACGGCAGGTCTCCCAAGGACGTTTCACTAGTGGTCATCTTCGCTGAGTCTTACTAGTTTAATTCTATTAAGATGAGCCCTCAACATCTTGATGTAACAAAAGAGAAAGCTTTCTCTCATTAGATGCCTCCTCAAAATACTATAAATATGAATATTGATGTGACTATTCCTTTAGGGAGGTAGTTTACGGGTTTAAAAGTTGTCTTTCGGGATCATACGAGTTCCGTGATAGCCTCTTTGTTGAAAAAGTTAGAAGGGTGTTTTAGTGTCGAGGTTGCTGAACTCTTAGCAATTCGCGAAGGTCTTCAGTCTGCGGCTTGCTTAGGCATGCGTGTGGACTGTGTCGAGAGTGATACTCTTCGTCTCATTCAACGCCTACAATCAACCTTATTTTTAGTTGCTAATGCTCTTATCTTCAACGATGTTAAGTCTCTTCTTATTTTTGTTAAATATGAGTCTTGCCGCTTTATGTCTCGTTCAGATAATAAAATGGCCTAATTTTTAACGGGTTTGACTTTATATTCACTTAACGACATGTACTGAGTCGATTTTTTGCCATTATCTATTTCCTGAGTTGTAGGCGATGATCTTCATTTTTATTTTTAACGTAAGCGGTGTTTGCTTTCAAAAGAAGAAGATTGACACTGATGTTAATCATTACGATTGCTTAATGGAATCGTAACTTAGTCTCTCGAACGTTTTATTTTATAAAAATGTGTTAACAAAATTGGAAAAAAAAGTGGAAAATAATAAAGAGTGCATACGTAAGCACAAGCTGTCATCCATAGTCTTAAAAAGTGTTTAAACCTTTTTTTTTTTTCCGTCGTTTTCAGAGTTAGCCAACTTTGTCATCAGAAAAAATGTGCCACGCTTAAATTGTCTCTCATCCCCCACTGCCACTGGGGATCAAAGTCTCTGGTGCACTAGTATAAGCTTCTATATAGTCCATGGTGTAGTTATGGTATATTTGGTAGTGGGGTTCAAATTCACGTGAAACTCTAGATTTTACAAACAAACAAAGCTTAATTTCATTATTTTTCCTTTACGAGTCACGGATTTATTAACCAGACTCTGAGAAGATTCCCTTGGTTATTTTGAGACCACCCAATTACTTGTTTCTTCCATTTCTAACTAGGAAATTTTGGTTTAGATTCGTGAGGTAAAAAGATTAATCCTTTATCCAATTTTGCTTACATAATTAGTTTAAGAGTTCTAATTGTATATACACTTTTAGAGAAAAAAAAAAGGAGGACATAGTTAGACATAGAGACACCTATGTAATAAAGATAACTATTTACATAGAGTTCACAATGATGAACGGTCCTGATGTAACAATATGACTGAAATCACGTACTATAGGTGGGTGGATTACGTTAATAAATTATGATGTATTAGACTTTTGACTATGGTAATAGTTAAACAATGAATTTCTGTTCAAGTATTATTAGTTTAGTTTCACAATAAAGTGACTTTAATGTGTTAAAAAGCCATAAAACAGTGACCTGATTTAACGTTATGATGTGAATACCATTTTCCCAATCAGTGATTCTCGGAACTGAATCCAAAGTAAAGTCAAATTTTGACTTAAAAGAATTGGTTAGAGAACTTAGCTTAACTAGAGTCAGTAAACTTGAGCACAGTTTAACCATCTCTCTCTCCCCGCAAATCTCGCCATTCGTCTTCTACTCCTCTTTTTATGTCTCTCTCTTTATACTTTGGATTCTCATTCTAGCTCCCACACTTTTTCCGTCTACCATGTCCTAATATTTCCAAATTAATAAAAACAAAACAAAATAAATTGAAATAAAAAACCAGAAATTAAAATAATAAAAATAAAAAATGACCATCGTTCTCCTCCTCCTCCTCTTCCTGCTCTCCGCTTCAATCTCCACCGCCCAATCTCCGCCGCGGCCCTATCCCTACGGTGGTTATTCACTCCCTCTTTCTCTCTAAGTAGTAATTAACTAACTTTCCAACTGTCACAAACTGAAAATAATTCTCTCTCTCTCTCTCTTTTTTTTTTTTTTTTTCAGGAATCTCATACCACATAGACTGCGGCGGCCCAACGGACTCGACGGACCGGTTCAACACGACGTGGCAGGCGGACCGGTTCTACACGGGCGGTTCGACCGCAATCGTGTCCGAGCCGCTCCGGTTCAGCCACCCGCAGGAGAAGACGCTCCGTTACTTCCAGCCGTCGTCGGGGAAGAAGAACTGCTACGTCGTTCCCGACCTCCCCAACGGGCGCTACTACGTCCGTACATTCACCGTCTATGACAACTACGACGGGAAATCCCACTCCCCTTCCTTCGACGCCTCCGTCGAGGGCACCGTCGTCTTCAGCTGGCGCTCGCCCTGGCCGGAGGGCCTCGCTCGCTCCGGCGCCTACTCCGATCTCTTCGCCTTCGTCTCCGACGGCCAGGCCGACGTCTGCTTTTACAGCATTGCCACCGATCCGCCGGTGATCGGCTCGCTCGAGCTCGTTCAGGTCGATCCGTCGTCGTACGGTTCCGGCGAAATCGGCCGGGATCACATCCTCGTCAACTACGGGCGGCTCTCTTCCGGGTCGGAGCAGTGGGGACCCGGGTTCAGCAACGACACGGACCGGTTCGGGCGGTCGTGGCAGTCGGATTCGGGTTTCCTGACCCAGGATTCGAAGAATCCCGTACACGTAATCACGACGAAGAACGCCATCGCGGGGACCGAGGAAAGCCCCAACTACTTCCCGATGAGGTTGTACCAGACGGCGGTGACGCTGGACGGGGCGTTGGAGTACGAATTGGAGGTGGACGCGAAGCTTGATTACCTGCTGTGGTTCCATTTCGCAGAGATCGATTCGAGCGTGAAGAAGGCGGGGCAGAGAGTGTTCGATGTTGTGGTCAATGGGAACAATGTGAAGCGAATCGATATCTTCAAGGAGGTTGGGAGCTTCCATGCGTACAGTTGGAACTACACAGTCAAGAATTTGAGCAGTACGGCTCTGAGTGTGAAGCTTGTCACGGTGGCCGGTGCGGCCTTGATCAGCGGGTTAGAGAATTACGCCCTAGTTCCGGCCGATCTCGCCACCGTGCCGGAGCAAGGTTTGTCCTCAATTGTTTTACCAATTTTAAAGATTTGAAATTGAAACAGGGAAATTGGGAAAGAAGTTAGTGATTGTGACTTGGTAATGTGCATTTGGGTTTTGTAGATTTCATGATTTAATTTTTGGGAAATTTTATTGGCAAGTTTAGCAAATAGTGTTAAATTGTAGTTCTTTGTTTAGCTTGGCACTTACTTCCCCACTTGCCAAAGGAATGTAGGGAAGGTAGTTATCTTTGAATGAATCCAAAGATTAGGAAATTCTTTCCTTTGGGAGCCTATAGTAATAGTAGAATATGGCCATTTATAGTTTGTAAGAAATTAGAGTTAGAACAAAAAAGAGAAAAACATTGGTTTCTCTGCTTTTTCCACAATCAATTGAACGGAAGCAAGCAGAGGAGGCTTTGGTATATGGTGTAAAGAGTTGTGGTTTTACCATATCTGCATGTATAGCATCTTTTATCACCAGAAATAGTGCATCAAAATTCGTTTGCTTCTTCCTGTGTTGTGAAATTATGAATTATACTGATTGGGACTTATTCTGTAGTGACTGCTATGAAAGCTTTGAAAGAGTCGCTTCGAATTCCTGATAGAATGGGTTGGAATGGGGATCCTTGTGCTCCTACTAGCTGGGATGCTTGGGAGGGCGTAACATGCCATCAAAACAAGAATGCGACTGCCCTTGTCATATCTCAAATGTAAGCTATCTTCTTTACTTTCTTTTGAGTTCTGAGAGCTGGTGCTTCAAAATTACTTGGTCCGTTTAAATGGCTGAAAACATTTCACCACTGGGTGAACAGAAATTGCACCTTTTAGTAGCCATTTCTTAAAGAGACATTCCGACTGATGCGGTTCAACAAACAACATGGACACAAAATGAAATGAACTTTGTCCTTTTTGTTTTTTTTTTTTTTTTTCCTTTTTAATTTATGTATGGAAGTATTTTCAAAATTATGGTATAGGTATGTAGCCTTTGATAACTTAATGATTTGATCTTTATTTTAAGCTGCCTCATCTTGGTAAACACCTCCCCCTCCCCCCCAGTTTCCTATTATTGTAAAAGCTTTAATTATACAAGCTTATCCAGTAATCTGAATTCAAGTGTATTTATGTATTTCAGAGATCTTGGAAGTCAAGGCTTGAAAGGGTATATCAGTGACCAGATTAGTCTCCTGTCAAACTTGGTAAGCCTGTAAGTACCATCTGCCTTCTTTCCTTCTTGATAAATTGGCATCCTGTAAATTCATATCTTTAAGATGTTGAAGGAAGTATCTGTGCTGTTTTTAACTTATTTTGCAGTTGTAAAATGCTTGATGTGTATCCTTGCTTCATTTTTTTAAAATGTTTTATTATTTATTTTAATCAATTGGCATCCTTTCACTTCATATATTAACATTGAAGGAAAAATCTGTCATTATGTAGTTGTAAAATGCTTGATGTGTATTCTTGGTTACTATATTTCTATCCCACGGGCGTGTTTCCTTCTCGCTGCTGATCAATCTCTAGCTACCATGTCTTCCAATGTATTCCTGGCATTCTTTATTTTCGTCCGTGCTTGTCTATCTATCTTCAACAAGAACTGTATCATTCTCTGCTAATGTAGTCATACGTTCTGATAACCCAAAGCAACAAAACCCTATGATTAGAATTAACCTGATTTTGGTCCAATTATAAAAATTATGATAAGAATGACCATTGTGCATGTTTTGATACCTTCCAAGTTACCCTTAACTGACGTCCAACACGAACACAAAATGTGGGGCACATAATTCATGTTACCTTGACTGAGCTTATCTTGATTCCAAACTAGGGTATCTTTGTAATTAGAACTCATGCTAGTTAGAGCTCCATAACATGAACCACTGGCTAGATTTTTATTTTATTTTATTTTTTTCCGAAATAAATGTATTACATTATATCATGTCTTGAGAAAGGAATGCTTGTTAGTTGGAGGTAGGTTTGAATATATGTATTTTATTTAACATATGCTGTTCAATTATTTGTTAATCATCCAAAGTTGGTTTTTGTCTTTCTATTCTCTTTTATGGTCTACACTTTTCTTTTGGTTATAGGCAAAGCAAATTTCATTACTCCTTATAAATATTTTAATGTTGTTTTTGATGTGCCCCTTCCTTTCTGTTTTTTTTTTTTTTTTATTGGAGACAAGTGTTCTTTCCTACGAAACGTATACTAATTGAGCCCTAGTCTACATATATATGCTTGTATGCTGCTTAAGATTCCTTGATGTTTTTTTTTACTGTACCCTTTTAGTCTGCTTAAAGCATAAATTACTCAATCTACAAATGCTCTTCTACTTTCTTAAATTTGTAGCGCTTAATTTTGTGGTTATTTTTTCCGCTCAGTTGAATCATTAAGTAACTGTTTCGTTTTCTGTTTTGAAGGAACTTGAGTTCTAATTCTTTGGGGGGCATTTTACCAGATGGCTTAGGTCAAAAATCTCTTACTCGGCTGTAAGTGTCAGTCTTATAATACGTTGTTGGTTATAAATAGTTTTTTTCTAGTTCAATATCCACTTCCAACTTAAGATTCAGTTGAGCATCAAACTGATTTTTCTTTCATTTTATAAAATATTGGATTTCCAGTTTTGATTGATGCATCATATTTGTTGCAGAAGTTGTGAAATTTCCTTCTTAGAATTCTACTTTTGGCTAAAAGATTGACATATATTACATGTTTAACGGTGTTTATTTTAACCTGTTTTCTAAGAATTTTGTGGTGCACAAAATAATGTACTATAGACGATAAGAGCTCAAAGTATTTTCTATATCATATCACTAAAAGATTACAGAATATATATAGCCTTTACAATCAGTAAAAAAAAGGA
>JXTB01000024.1:1201755-1273994 GCA_002914805.1 Parasponia andersonii | reverse complement strand
TTGTGAGATAGCAAGGGCACGTGAACAGTTGGAGAATCCAGCATCAGCAGTTCAAGACACGTGGACGACTGGTGAGAAACCGCTCCAACACATACACCTATAGGTATATATAAGAAAAAGTCAATGGCCCAAAAGAGACACTTCATGACAAAAATAAAACACCTTGAACAAACCTGAATTACCAGACAGAAAAGGAGAAATCTAATCTCAAATTGTCAAAAAAAAATTATTCTACACAAATGAAATTCCATTACAGACTAATGCTCATCAGATCAAAAAATAAGTATATAAAAAATCATAGCGACGAAGATGAATCTCTCTTTCGACCTATCTTGATCTACTTGCCAATCCACACCCGTTGTCTAGGGAGTCCAGCTCCGTAATCAGATTGGAAAGTGATGGATCGAATCAGATACTAATCACGTGAGAAAGCTTTCAGCTGAAGAGAATTTAGCTAGATGATGAAGATAATACTGAATTACACCCAAAGAAAGAAGAACAATAAGAAGACGAAGAGGAAGGAAGTAAAAGGGGAAAGATTTTTTATTTTTATTTTTATGAATTTTATTTGATTTTTAAATACATTAATACAACATTTAGAAAATATTTGCCATGTCATTTTTACTGTTGTTGATGGAGGTTTTATCAACAATAAATTTATAAAAAATCGAGAGATGTGGCTTGTATGAATTGAAATAATAATCAAAGCAAATAAGGAGAGGNGTGGCATGGAGTTGTAGGATAAAAGACAAAAGAGGAAAAAGAACAAAGCCTATGCCTTTTATGGCCTTTTCTTTTGTACTAAAAAATTTAATATAAATTAAAATTCTCCATTTTTATTAGAACAAAAAAAAAATTTTAAGAAAAATGTTTTATATATCTTGTTGTTGGTAACGGTGATATCTGCAGTTCTCCATAAAGAGGATTTGGACTAAAGAGGAAGGAATAGCTCCAGGCAGGAGCTCTACTAAGGGGAGGGCGAAAATGGTAAAATAACTGACAAGTGCAGACATGGAAGCAAACTATTGGGTGGTGATGGTTGTGGCGAGTTTGAGCTCCACGTGTTCAAGGCACGAAATTCGGCCGCGCTATACGAGGATGGAGTTGAGATTTTGAGGCCATCCATTTTGATACGGAATATCGCGCCGCTGAGGGGTGTCAGCGAACGGGGCCCTTTAACTGGCCGACATATTTATCTTGAAAATTTGCCACGTGGATCATAGTGACGGAGCCACACGGGTCTAGAAGGCAACAACGACAATTGTTCCGTGAATTTTATTTTGGGCTTCTTACATATATCCACGCTCATAGCATTTAGAAATCTCAAATTTATTTTAAAAAAAACTACTCTTTAATAATACTAAAAAAATAATATTTTTTTTAAAATTGGCATTTCTTAAATGTATTCGAGATCAATCAAATTATTTAGAATAATCAAAAGTTATCTCAAGTAAAAGGACTAATTATTTGATTGGTCCCAAATACTCATTTATTAGTAAAAAGTGATTTTTTTTATAAGTGGTATTTTTCAAATTAGTTCCAGAATTTTTCAAAAAGGGTTAATCAGGTAAAAATATTTTGAGTTTTGACTTTTTAGTAAAAAAAGTCTTAATTTTTGAGTATCTGTAAAATAATACCCCTATTTTTAAATTTCTGAAAAATAATGTCCTAATTTTTGAAATTTTGTAAATTAATACCCTCATTTTTGAATTCTGTAAATTAATGCTTTAACATTTACGATTTCTACAAATTAATACTATCAGCTTTTATTTTCTTTGTATATTTATACAATGAGCAAATTAAAAGATATGAACATCTCCCATTAACTTATTAAAAATGTTCAGATATTAGTATATTATCAGCAATTATTTTATAGCTATTTTTTTGGTTAATTGCTAAAAAAATACAATTTTTTTACCTCTCACATTTTTTTTTACAGTTAACTATTTTTACCTCTCGTTCTAATTTTTTAGTTTTTTTAAAATGAAAAGTGAAATAAGCTAACTATAAATATTTTATCATAAATTTTGTTATTGTTTAATAAGTTTTAATTAAGTTGATGATGACTACTACCATCTTTTTATTATTAAAATCAATTAAATGTGTATTAAGATTATAAATTTATATGAATTTCAAATGTTAGGGTATTAATTTGTAAGAATTTTAGTTGTTAGGGTATTATTTTGCAGAAATTCAAAAATTATGGTATTGTTCTGGAGAAATTTAAAAGTGATGGTATTATTTTGCAGACATTCAAAAGTCAAGGTTTTTTTTTTACAGAAAAGTTAAAACTCAAAGTATTTTAAAAATTTTTAAAATCCCATATTTTTCAAATTTTTTAAAACTTTACAATAAAAATCAAAATTCCTATTTTTATTTTCTTGTAAATAGTATATAAATCTTTTTTCCAAATTAGACTTTGCCGCATTTAAATTTAGTCTTTGTCCCTCTAAACTTGTAAAATTTTAAATTTGTTCCTCAAATTTTGAGTTAGGTCTTCCTAATTGAAGAATATTTGATTTTATTTCCCCTTCTGAATTAAATTCTTAGTCCAATTCTTAGCTCAGGCCTTGCTTGGAATACTGGATATATCTCTTTGTTACTCCCAATTTGATTGGGAAATTTTATTAAATATGCTTTAAAAGATTCCATATTTGACCTATATACTCATAAAACTCCAAAGTTTATTAAATAAACTTCAAAAGACTCCATATTTGTCTGTTAGAATGTCAAATTTTGCTTCCATGAAATTAGAATTTTTGATACATTTCAATGACATATCAATAAGTAGTATTTTCAATATAATTCCAATGAAAATGGTACTTTTGATAAATTCCAAGAGTTTTCGATAAACCGATATTTTATGTCAAACATAAGTTATCATCCTAATTTTTTTTGCTTAAATACATTGAGTATATTTTAAAATAGTTCATTATTATTAAGTTTTGAGATAATATAGGGTAATTTGTGTGTTGAAAGATCAAATTTGAGTTAATTTTGTATTTTTTTAACATAATTTGTGAAATCATCAAAATTATATCAAAAATATCATTCTATTGAAATCGTATCAAAAAAATGTAAATTTATCGAAAGTACCACTTTTAAAAAAATTTATACCGAAAATACCACTTATCGAAATGATTTTATTATCGAAAATACAAATTTCATCAATATGTTACCAAAAATATCACTTTTGTCGAAACTCTATTGAAAACATCATTATCAAAATTGCATAGAAAAATATCAAAAACACTAATTCATCAAAATTTTATCCAAAATACAACTTTTATCAAAAACTATCAAAAATTATCAAAACTTTCGATAATTATTGTGATTTTTTATCATGTCTACATTTTTATGTAACGACCAATATTTTCTCCTAAGCATGATGCGGGTCCGACCTAGTTACATTTACGAGTTCGTATGGAGGACTCATGATAAGTCACTTAATGAAAATCAACCTTATTAGACGAGTTGCTAGTTGTGAGAACCATAATGATAGACCACTTAATGATATTGAATCTTATCAGATGAGTTCCTAACTTAAGAACTAGGAACCGTTGCTAATTGTGAGAATCGTTTTTCAACAAGAACATGACACCTGGGTCTTATTTTATCACAATTTACATGAAAGCATAGCTCTATCATTCATAGTTTTTTATTTTGCTACAATTAACTGGATCATACGAGATCGTGTGGTATTCAATTAGGGTGATCGGGATCTAGAATCCGTTAACAACAATCATGGTAGAAATTGGAATTTACACCTTCGAGAGAATTTTGGGATTTGTAGTTAGAAATCGTGCATATGTTTGAACATTTTTTCATACTATAGTTAAAAAATAGAAAGAATGTCATACAATGACCTCATTTGATTTGATTTGATTTTTATTTATTTCTTTTTTTTTAAATCCTCTGTGTTTTAAAAAATATAGAAAAACTTCTTTAAATTTCACTTTTTTAATTATGAAAAACCTTATAATTTGACTATTTTTTAGATTCAACCTCCTCATATAATCAAAATTATGGAAAATATTAAAAAATGACAAAAGTATTCTTAATGATAGGTAGATTTAGATTTAAAATAAATTTTAAAATTATCTATACTTGTTTTCGAATAATATTTTGATTTTTCAAATTACTTCATAAATGATAAATAGTTTCCAAACCCATGTATCCAAATACAAAATAAAAATGTAATATAAAAGTAAATCTATCATTTTGTGATTTTTCATTTCTTATTAATTCTTACCGGAGAATGTTAGACTTCAAAAGTAATCAAATTTAGAAGATTTTTTGTAATAAAAAATCAAATTTAATGAGATTTTCTCATATTTTCACATGCATGAGATTTTGTTTTAAAAAAATTGAAATAAAAGGTCATTTTACAATGTCTCCCCTCAAACATATATATACATATGTATACGTATATGTATATATATATACATATATATATAATATTACAAAGATGATAGAGTTTAAGACAACTCTAATGTCCAAGAAACATTTTGCTCCCTGATAGGAATTTTTTTTTTTTTTTTTTTTTACCTCGAGACAGCGTTAAGTAAGAAAAAACAAACATTCTACTAATTTTTATTTTTCTCGTTTCTTAAGAGTAGTTTTATTGAATACTAGTAGTTACGATCACGGAAAGGCTCGTTAAAATTTACAAATGATTATTATGAAGAACTGGTGTCCTTTTGGTTACCCAAATTGACGGTTGAGATCTGGTGACACGTTTTCTGCTTAACGTATGCAATCCCCTACCCCCACCCACCCCCTCCCGGAGAAGTCTTTATGTCCAAACGAAAATAAATGAGTCCAAAAATAAAATTTAACATTTGAACCTCTCAAATTCAGCATTTTAAATACCATCTTATCTTTGGTTCACAAAAATGGTTCGCCTTCAGGGTGAAGGGGATTCAAAAGCCCAAATTGGAGATATAGCGTCTGGTTATTGTGTCATAGAACTACTTAGGTTAGGGATGATAAACGAGCAGGTATAATAAGCTGACCATAATTCCTTCAAGAATCATGGTAATGGAGGCAACTAACATTTGAAGCCAAATTTGGGATGAAGCCTCAACACTGGAGTAATATCTCAGGTGGCATGCAAAATGAACAAAGATAGAAATTCAACACAAACATCACAACATTAAGTTACAGCTTCCCATCTCTCTTCTTTTTTAATTTTTTTTTCGCTTTTTCATGTCGTTATCCACCTCCATTGTAGTGAAAATATCTTGCATTTCTTGTGATACGTGAAAATGCTTTAAATTTTCCAAGAAAAAGGAACTCTAAAACCAGTATATACCCCAGGAAACCAGCAGTATCCCCCACAATCAAGATCTATACCTAGGTAATGGAGCTGTGTTTTCTCGCTCCAACTAAGGAATATAAAAGGATCTCCTCAAGTCCTGCTCCCTGGATAGAAATATTCAACACTATTTTCCTTCACTTTAAAGTGAAAATTACTTATCTTGTATTTTGATCCATGCCCGTCATATCTGCCCCTGTTCAGAACTGTCAACTGCAACAACAGAGAGCAATGAGGGACCAATCCAAACTTTTGTTCATTAAAATTTCAGTACCAATTTAAGCAAGTGCTTCGCAAGAACAGAAAACAATGGGGGACCAAATCCAAACTTTTGTTCATTAAAATTTCAGTACCAATTTAAGCCAGAGCATTATTTTAAGCATCTCTGGAGAAAATCTTAATAGTACTAATAAATACAAGTTACTGCTAGCACTAATAATTGTAGATTTACCTGTCCATGCACATCTTTGGCCAAACCAGTGGACAAGGGCTCTGCCTTCACCAGAATTCCTGCAAGATACTCCATCTGTAAAATAAATGCAGGCGCCTCTGTGCTTGAATAGATATCCTCGTGGGTAAATGCAACTAAAGAACAACCCTATGAAGAGAAGGGCAAAGTATAATGTACATAACCCAAGAAAGATATCACAAGGCAAAAAACATAGTTGACATATCTCTTACGAGTTCAGATGTTAAAGTGTGGCAGTAATGCAGAAAGTCTAACACAAGATTCGTCGATCCTCTAGCAGCCACCTCCATGAGAGATACATCATCTATCATGATGGTAACAGAATTCTTCCTTTCTTGAGGTAAGGCACTTATAACCTTTCGGATTTTCCCAAAAAGAGAAATAAGTGAACCCCCACTGGTTTTTTCTCCCTCTTCATCTAAACCAATCAAATAACGTCCCACAAAAAAATAAACAGAGAAGAAAATTTATCATGTTCTCTACTATACTTGAGAAAATAAGTTCTCCATACTTTTGCCACAACCTTTTTTTCCCCGATAAGTACTTTAAAAAGGTTAAATTCTCATAAGCAATGCCATCGTCACATTGAAAAATGTTTCTTTAACAACCAATATTGCTTGTAAAGAAGCTCATATGACAATCATTATGTTGGCACGAAAAAGGAGTTTCTTGATAACAGTTTACGAAAGTTCATATAATTAAATCTTGACATAGGTATCTTCTACATGCTTAGGTGATCCGAATTACTTTTGCCATTTTGAAGTTTCGACAGTCTGCCGTTAGTTAGTTAAGACAGTAAAACGGCGGAGAAAGCTCGTTTATACCGGATTTCCTCACCTGGACATTCCCAAATAAGCATGTCAAAGAAGAAGAGTCTATTATTGTCCCTTTGAGCAGCTAAGTTGCAACCCTGACATGAAGACACACATCCAAATTCAGATATCAATCCAGAGAAAAACAGAAACAATCTAGGCTTGCTCGGATACACTTTCGTTCTGTTGAAAGATCGATGAGATGTTAATATCACTATTTCTTACATTAGAGCGATAGAATTGGTAATAGTGGTGTGTAAAAGTCCCTTAAGAAAAGTATAAAACAGTTGTGAATTCTTTTTCTTATATGGGTCCTCCCGCCGAACCCTACAATCTTTGGAAGGCTGCTAGGTAGGTCTCATGAAAATTCCAACCCCAAAATCATGAGAGCAAACCATAGGCCTGACCAACCCGACACTCGACCTACCCAGCTACCCCTCATGGGCTAATACTTGCCATATCTGAGTATAACCGGGAGCTGAAAATCAACGAAATGCAGCCACAATTATCTTTCTAGCAAGGATTAAAACCAACACAAAGCATCCACAAAATTTCCGACTCGCTTACGATAGCATTCGCATGGTCATAAAACAATTGCTTTTTGTTCTATTAGTAAGATTAAAATAAGGTGCATAAATTTTTAAATACCAATTTCGACAAACAATCCTGAAAATTTTCCAATAACAAGTTCAACTCGACAAAACCCTTAAAAAAAATTAAAATATATACATATATATTTTCAAAATTAGGGTTTTATAGGGTTTAGAAAGCAAATATCCCGTTCGGACCAATAAAAATTCCCACATTTGACAGAACACGCTTCGAGTCTTCAAGTAAAGCAAGAATATATGGTAACGAAACACAGAGAAACGTATACATAAAATGTGTTACATATGTATATAAATATATATAGAGAGAGAGAGAGAGAGAGAGAGTACAAGTTTTCTGAGGATGCGATCGTAGTGAGAGAAGGGGTGAGCGAAAGAGAGGAAAACAACGGCGGCGTAGGAAGAGTGAGGAGAGAGAGAGCGCTTGAGGAGGTGGTGAAGGAGAAAGGCAGCGCTGGTCTCAACGGAGTCTTGGACGAGGAGAAGGCGGCCGGCGAGGGTTCCGATGGCTTGGTCCAGCAGAGTCGACGGAGCTCCTCCACCATGTTCCATCATCCCTCAAAACCCACACACTTTGCTTTTTTGCTTTATTTTTTGCGTCACTTGTTACAGGTTCGGTTTTTTTAGGTTTAGTTTTGGCTGACAGGTGATAAGCAGGGGTCGTTTAGTTACATTGTCGTTTGAAAAAAAAATAATAATAATTTTTTTTTCTTTTAATATCATGATAAAATTTCGCCGAAATATGATTTGCAGAAAGAAAATCACAATTTGAAGCTTCGAATCGATAATAAATACTGACTCCAAATCTAAAACTTATGAACAAGAATTAAATTCAACCAAATATCAAATTTTTATCTTATGAAAAAAAATTTAAATGATCTTGAAATATTTTGAGGAGAAGCATTCCAGTAATTTGAAAATTTTAATAAAAAGAAGTCTAATAGACTTGAAAAATGAGTTTTAGAAGTATGGATTTAAAAGAACTTGGGTATAAGTTTAAAAAACTAAACAGAAACTAAATATCCTTATTAAGCATGGTGAATTAGCAAATACTCGCGTGAAATACATGACTCAATTATTCTTCCATTTAGAATTTTTTTTTTTTTGGGCATCAATTTATTACGAAATTTTTAAGTTTAAGTTTAAAACGGCTTTCAATACATTGGTGTAAACCCCCAATGCTCAGGGTGGAGTGATTTTTTTTCTTTTTTTTTTGATAAAACGTGCTCTTTAAGAGAATTTTATTATTCAAGACAAAAAAATTTTAATTACAATATAAACATAAGCATCATAATTTCAAATTCTTCAAATAAAGAGGACGAAAAGTAAATCACAAACACGATGACAAGATTGTAAGTTACTGTTGACAGAGATTTTGTCAACAATAAATTTAGTAAATTGTGAGATATGGCTTGTGTGTGAAAATAGTTGACAAAGCAAACAAATAAGAAGACAAGAATTTTATAGTGATTCAACCCCAAAAAAGATGAGTCTACATTCATTATTCTTTACTATTTTGTGGAGAATTCCAAGGGTTTCTCTAAGTCTCAAAGTAAGAGCAAAGAGAGAATTACAGAGAGAGTGTATAATAAAGTGATTGTGAGATAATTGTGTCAAGAATAATAATAAGATCAAGTCTCCTTTATATAAGTAATGGTGATTCAATATTTCTCAATTGTGAAAATAGAAAAGTACATAATCAAAAAATACAATTTCAAGTAACAATATAAAATTGAGTAATAACCTAAATAAATAGATTGTTTGTTCTCTACTCAGAAGTTTGTTTCCTTTTCTCACAGATTACCCATTTGGAGAAGATTGATCTAGTTTCTGTTTCTGCTGGTCGCATATTATTCATCCGGAGGAAATCGCACTCTGATCAGAAAAGTACTCATGCGACCTAACGCAATTAACTCAGTTGTTGACTTCCCTTTCCTGACATTTGACTAATGATGTAGATTTAAAATCACACAACAATTGCCTCCTAGCTCCATTAATCTTTTAGGGATAAAAATGTGATATTATGAGATCGTCTTAAAACCCTCGAAGAGACAATCTCGAATCACACCCTTTTGGATCCACGCGTATACCTAAATTTTTTTAGAAAACTAACGAAACTCGAGAAAACTTTTCTGCTTCTCAAGTAGGCGTAATGATGTTAGTGACGCCAGCTGCCGTTTCAAATCAAGACTTTTCATATTTCAAAAATTAAATTCATTTAATTTTAAAAATCAATTCTTCCTGCATGAATCTCAGCCATTAATCTCAAAAAGCAACCCCCTTAATCTACGGCCCAGATTTATTAACCCTTGAAATATATAAAGAGAAAATTCATCCTTTTTCATTTTCACTTAGAAATTTTAGGCTTTTAGACTCTAAAAATCCTTGAACTCGAAACCTTTTTCGACGAAACTTAAGTGTCTCCTTCTCTGTCACCAGTGAACTCCATCGCTGCAATAATTCTTTCGGCGACATTAGTCCAAGCTTCTTAGAAATTTCTTAATAAGAGGTTGGTAATTTCTTTCTCTTCTTGTTCTTTTTTCATAAAAAATTTCTTGTTCTTCGTAGAAATTTGGCAATATTGCTCTGACTAAGAACATTCATAGATTCTACAGTTTGGTAGAGAACCTAAATTTACTTTTTTGAATTATATGTATTTCTTAAGTCGAATTAATGAAATCGAACTTCTAGATATATTTATTTATTTTCAAACAATCAATGTGAAGAAACCTAGAAACTAGGTATAGAGAAACTAAATTCCAAAATTGGATATAAACATAAGAATCATTGTTACACAATTGAACAGAAGTAGATTTACTCATATACCCAATGTGAATCGCAGATAATGAATTTGACGAATCTAATGACGAGTTACCGAAGAGTTACTCGAACTTATAAAATAGATTTTTTAGATGAATAAATACACGAATCAGTATGAGGTCAGTACAATTTTAGGGTTTCTAGCCCTAAATTACTCACACATAGTGAGTATATCTACAATAACAAAAATTAGTACACCTATTTCTAGGCCGCACTTAGGTTAGTATTACAAATATTAATAAATTTTAAATTATATACCTGCCAACCAAACCTCACATAGGATTAAATTCGGTCTTGTTTCTTTTTCAGATGTCTAGTAGTGAAGACTTTAGGGAGGGAAACGCATTTTCTAGAGAATCGGAACCCTCGACGAGCTATGAGTCGATCAATCTAGGTGATTATATTGAGAGAAAGCCTGAACCCGAAGTTGAGATAACCGAGATTAGGTGAGGAATTCCTCGTATAGCAGATCTCTCAAAGAACCAATGGCCTCAACACACTAGGGATGCTCTTAAGTTCGTGAGAGATTATAATTACATGGAAGGCAACTAGTCATACACGAATATTAGGGCAAGTTGTACCATGAACAAGCTCGAGAGGATTATATGCAACTATAAAATTGACATACCTTTTTGCCTTCCAATAGAGTTCAATAGACCATACACCCCTCCTTGTGGCACGGCTTCGTTCTCAGTCACAGTCCTAAGATGCGGCATCCATCTTTCTTTCTAACCATACATTAAGTCAATAGTAGACTACTATGGTGTAGTCCCTTTACAATTAACTCCAAACACCTATAGATATATAGTAGGCTTGTACATATTATACCATAAATTAGGTCTAGGATCTCCCACACCTGAAGAGTTTGCTTGGTTTTACCAAGTGAAGTTAAACCCCTCTGATTTCAGTTTCTTCTATGTGAGCAAGTGGTCGAATCAAGCAATCAAAACAATACATGGGGTTTGAAACAATATGAGACAATAGAAAAATCAATTTTTCCACTTTGATTATGCAGATAATGGGTACTTCCAAAATCTCAGTAGGTTGCATTTAGCTATTACTTACTCTTTAATATATTATACATTCTCCTTTATCTGATCGCACTTTCCTGTATTGCAGATAACAAAGAGCGTCTGGAGATAAATAAGGAACAGCTTGCCCGAGTCTATAAAATAAACAACCTTTCGATCGAAAAATTCGACTAGAAGAGGCATAAGACAACGCAGAATTTAATCACTAGTGGGTTATCTCCTAAGGGCACTGCTCTTCCATACTCTGCTAATCGTCTAACCAAACCCTCAAGCTAGAAGAAGCAGAAGAAATAGAAGGGAGCGGGTGCTTCATCTTCCAAGTCTAGGAAACGAAAAACACCTGCCTCATCTATTGTTCAAGAACCACAATCTCTAGTAACTTTTTCTCCATCAGCTTCTTAATTATAGGCCTTAAAAGGTTATATCTCATCTATCCTCTAAGGGAAAAGAGAAGGCTAACTCTTCTAAGAAAAGAAAAATCACCTTTAAGGATGTCTCTCAAAGCTCTCCTCCTTCGCAACCTATATAAACTAGAGCCAACCCGATCCCTCAAACAAGCCACTAGCTTATTCCTCCTCCGGGGCACTGAGCCAGGAAGATAAGGATGAGGAGTTAATCACACTTCTTTGATAACTGCCAAAGAAAACTGGTCTAAGTGTAGCCTTCATTGATCGCTTCACCTTCGAGGAAGGCTGAGAGAGGATGAAGTGAAGGCCGGCCAAGGTCGCCTTCAATGCTGCAATACGGATACTTGCCAATGAAAGTTCGATTTGCCCTATCTTATTTATATGTATGTGAGTCCTTTTACTAACAATTTTGTTATGTTTCAAACCATTGTAGCTATTGTGCTAATGTATGACCTAGTCCTTAACTATATGGAGAAAAGGGATAAGGTTGAAGAAATTACCCAGACATGCGAGGAGTTAGAAAAGACTCTTGAAGAAGAAAAAAATAACTTTGAGAATGAAAAAAAACAACTATATGATAAGTTAGCCAAGGAGAAGCTGGATAAGCATCAACTCGAGAGGAAATTAAAGAACTTAAGAAGACTATCTCCCAACATCCGGATATTCTGAAAGAGGCAAGTCGCAAGGCGGTTGAAGACTTTAAGGCCACTGAAGGCCAGGAGCTTAAAGAAAAAGCTATCAATATTGCCTCATCGACCATTATTTACAATATTTTTTGTGAGTATCCGAAGTTCAACTTTCCTTCCTTGGCGAAGATGTGGTCAAACTCGTTAAGATCTGGAATGCAAATAAAGCTGCAGAAGAAAATATTGTTGGGAAGGGCACACCTACTAAATAGGGACTCTTTTTTTTTCAAATTTGTAAAATTTTAGACAAATGCGGGCTTATCCCATTTATTTTTGTAATATTTTGCTCGCACACGAGTACGGACTTTAATTTATAAAGTGTCATGAATTTTTAACCCTGCAAAACCATATTAGTATAAGAAGATATCACATAATAATAATAATATACATAATTTAACTAAGTAGTCAATCACAAAGTGACTGATCAGTATACTATTGTGATTCGAATCCAACTAACTTAAAACGAGTTTAAGTGTTAGGATAGGTAAAGTCACTTAAGAAAAATAATAAGCATGAGTGATGCTAATTCGATATTATTTTCCAAAAGTTCCATTGAAAAATAGGATTTATAGTAATATAACATATCGAATTATGGAAGTTTTGCTTAGTCACTTTTGTGTTCGAGGAGGTATGATATGCTAAGGCATGAAGTAAGGAAAAAGTCCTAATTCGATATTATTTTCCAAAAGTTCCATGGGAAAATAGGATTTATAGCAATATATTACATCGAATTATAGAAGTGTTGCTTAGTCACTTTTATGTTCGAGGAAGTATGATATGCTAAGCATGAAGCAAAGAGAAAATCCTAAGATTTTAAGAAATTTTAGAAATTTGGCGATCCAAAATTCCAACCCCTCTAGATGAACGTTTGCATAGTTCCTTAGGAAGTAAGTATGAGATGACTTAATTTGATCTCACTGCCCCCCCCGAGTTTTATAGTGTGCGAAGATGGTAATAAAACTATAATAGACGAACTAAAAAATAAATAATCAAGATGATAGATCGAAGAAATAATGCCTTTTATTAATAAATTCGAATGACGGATAACAAAATTTTGCCCCCCAGACCATTGAAGCTATATGAAGATACATATAAAGATTTTATTGATAATAACGACGAAGTTATTCTGCATTCCAAGCATGCTCGATTTTTAGCCTCTAATACGAGCTAACTTGTATGTCCTAGGTCGAATGACAACATCAATAACATATGGTCCTTCCCAAAAAGGTCCAAATACACCAGCATCATACTCTTTAGTATTAGGAAGAACTTGTCGAAGAACAAGATCACTTATGTCAAATTGTCTTTTTTTGACCTTAGAATAGAAATATCGAGCAGTACACTGCTAGTATGGCACAACTCATAGTTGAGACTACTTGCGCCTTTCCCTCAAAAGATCGAGCTCAATTCTCATTAATGCATTATTATGATCTTGCTCATAAGTAGATCGTCGTAGGGAGCTCGCATCAATTTCAACTTGCATTATTACTTCATATCCATAAGCTAAAAAAATGGACTTTCTTCGGTAGTTGTTCGTTAAATGGTGTGATAAGCCTATAATACTTCGGGAAGTATTTCTGGCCAAGCTCCCTTATATTCTTCTAGCTTTGTCTTCAAGTTCTGTTTAAGTTCCTTCTTTATAATTTCAACCTGACCATTAGCTTGTGGGTGAACAACAACAGAAAAAATTTTCTTGAAGCCTAAGTTATCGCAGAAGTTGCAAAACTCATCGCAATCGAATTGTTTCATATTATCAGAAACTATAGTATGCAGTATACCCTATCAGCAGATTATAGACTTGTAAACAAAATCTATCATCTTTTTTGCGAAAATGGTACTTAAGGCTTCAGCTTCTGTCCATTTGTTGAAATAATCAACTGTGACATTGCATATTTCAATCCACCTCACGCCAATGGGAGCGTTCCAATAATATCAATCCCCCATACTGTAAATGGCCATAGACTAGTCATTGAGATAAGAGAAACAAGTGGTGATCTAAGAGTGATTGCAAATCGCTGACATTTATCGTATATCCTGGCAAATTCTATGGCATCTTTCTTCATAGTAGGCCAAAAATATCCTTATCTAAGAGCCTTGTTTGTAAGTTCCTACCCCTCAAAATGATGTCCACATATCCCTTCATGAATTCCCTTATAATATAGTGTACTTTTTCATCGTCAACACATAACAATAATGGCAAGCAAAAACTTTTCAGGTAGAGCGTCCCATCATAGATGATATAATGAACTATTTTCATTCGAAGTTACTTCACATTTTCTTTATTTTTAGGAAGGTCTCCATCTTGTAGATATTTTATTATAGGATCCATCCATGAAGATTTCCGATCGACTAACATGTTTACTTGAGGTTTTACTTCGATGCTTGTTTTTGTGAGGAATTCGACAGGAACCATCTTCAATAATTCTGCATCTTTGGTCAAGGCTAGTTTGGCTAAAGGTCTGCTCGAGTATTTTGAGTGCAAGGGAGGAGTTGAATGCTATAAGTAGTGAATGTAGAGAATAGTTTCTGTACCACGTGTAAATAGGCATGCATCTTCCCCCTCTAGCTTGGTAATTGCCCATCACTTGATAAACGACCAACTGGGAATCACTATATACCTCGATAATTTCAACTCTTATTTCTTGTGCGAGCTTGAGTCTAGCAATCAATGCCTCATATTCTGTCTTATTATTCTGTGCTGGAAATCCAAAGCAAAGTGCATAATGAATATGATACCCTTCTGGACTGATTAATATCAAACCCGCACCAGCTATATTCTTGTTTGATGATCTATCAACGTAAAGTTTCCATAATTTAGTTAAATCTATCACAGGTTTCTCAAGTACTTCTATAGAAAGATCAATGTCATAGGTGAACTTTGCAATAAAACTTGCAAGAGCTTGATCTTTAATTACAGTTTGAGGTCGAAAATTGATGTCGAATTAGCTTAACTTGACCGCCCACTTAAGTAATCATCCTGATGCTTCAAGCTTTTACAAAGCCTACTTTAATGGAAAATTCTTGAAAACTTTAATTAAATGTACGTGGAAGTATGATCGAAGCTCCTTCGATACGATGACAAATGCTAATGCTAACTTCTCCATCTCCGGATATCTTGTCTCGGCATCGAGGAGTCTTTTGCTCATATAATATATGGGTCATTGTATATTTTTTTCTTATCGAATTAATGCAGTACTTATAGTATATTTGAAAACAGTGAGGTACAAGTACAATTTTTTCCCTAGATTTGGCTTTAACAAGAGTGGAGGAGAACCCAAGTATTTCTTCAATTCTTGGAATGCCTACTCGCACTTCTCTGTCCACTCAAACCTCTTCGAACCCTTTAATATCTTGAAGAATTCTTGGAATTTATTAGTTGATCTTTATATGAATCGGCTCAGTACGGCCAATCTTCCCACTTAGCTCTGCACGTCTTTGGGTTTGGGAGATGAATGCATATCAATCAATGCTTGTATTTTTTAAAGATTAGCTTCGATACCTCGCTGATTGATAATAAACCCTAGGAACTTCCTAGATCCTACTCCAAATGCGCACTTCTAGGGATTCAATTTCATCTTATATTTCCGAAGAATTTTGAACATCTCATTATGATGCTTGATGTGATCTTTAGCTTTCTTTAACTTCACTAACAGGTCATCAACATATACCTCAATTGTCTTGCCAATCTGTTTTGTAAACATCATATTGACAAGACATTGATAAGTTGCTCTTATATTGATGAGTCTGAAGGGCATCTTCTTGTAGCAATTAGGGCTGAAAATTTGGGTCGGGCCCAACGGGCCAGCCCGCGGCCCGCTCACTTTGCCCACAGGCTGGGCCGGCCTGGCCCGGGTGTGAATGGCCCAGTTATGAGGCCGGGCCGGGTTAGGCCATTGGTGCTAGCTCACCGGACCGGTGGCCTGCACACTTTTTTTTTTTTTTTGGAGGCCCTGTATATACAGGGCCTCCTTCCCCCTCCCCTCCCACGTTACGGTCATATGACCGTTGGGGAGGGGGATTGTTACCGTTGGGGAGGGAGCCTAGCTCCCCTCCCCCCCTCCCCATTTTTTTTTAATATTAAAAAAATAAAATATTATAAAATATTACAATGTAGTTTTCTATAAATACCTCTCTTATTCACTCATTTTTTTTCACATATCTTCTTTAATCCTCATATTCTTTCTTCTTAATATTTCTCTAATTCTATTATTTATTTTAATATTTTCCATATCAATTTTAAAATTTTAAAAAATATATTTATTCAAGTGAGTCAAGTCACAAAAGCTTCAATTATCAAGTCTCAACTCTTTCAACGTAAGGTTTGAATATTTCTCTAATTCTATCATCATATCTTTAATTTATTATCTATTAATTTTGTTAATACAATAGTAAAAAATTATTGTCTATGTTTTATTATTTTCTTAAATTTAATGTGTTTATTTCTTTAAATTTAATATGCATATTTCTTTTATGAATATGTGCAGTAGAGGTATAAATATCATTTCGTTAATTTAATGTTTTTAATGCATATGTGCATAATATTTAATATGTGTATTTATGTATAAATTTATAAATTTACCACGTAGTATTATTGGTATTGTAGGATATGGATATGAATAGAAATATTCCAATTGATTTGGATGACAATGAATATAGAATGGATGATCATGATTCCAAAACGGAAGAAATGCAAATCCGCCTAATAGAAGAAGGCGATGACCAAGTCCATGAAATGCAAAATCAACCTCGTACACATACTCGAGTGAGTGCTCCTACTAGTGGAAGTGAAACTCGAAGTGCTACTCAAGATAGTAGTTCGGGAAGTGCCATCTCAAAACGTGCAAAGCCTTGTACTTCAAAAGTATGGGACTACTTTGATATTGAATATAAAGATGTGAATGGCATGAAGAAAAGAATGGGAAAATGTAAATTTTGTGCAAAACTTTTAACTGCAACTTCAACTGGTGGGACTCGATACCTTAAAGCCTATGGCGAAAAATATGCAGAAAAATATAATGGAGGAAAGGATCCCATGCAATCTCAGCTTCAATTCAACAAAGACGGTTCGGTATGTACTTGGACCTATGATTCTAATGTTGTTAGAGAATCTCTAGGTAAATTAATTGCTGCTACTGATTTGCCTATTAATTTTGGTGAGAAACCTTTTTTTTTAAGAACATGTTAGAAAATCATATTATACACAATTTAGGTCAGTTAGTAGAACAACTACTAAAAGTGACATTATTGCTGCATATAATAAAATGCGAATTACATTAAAATCTGAAATGCATTCATTAAACTTTAGTGTTGCATTAACATCTGATATTTGGAGTGATTGGGCTAACCAAGATTATATAAGTGTAGTTGTACATTATGTAGACTTACAATGGGTTATGCATAAAAAAAAATAATTGGTTTCAAACTCATTGATCATAAACATAATGCTGAGAATATTTGTGAGCATATTTTAAGTATTATAGAAGATTATGGTATATAAGATCGTATTATTTCTATCACTTTAGATAATACTTCTGCTAATACAAAGGTTATTGGTGATATTGAGAAGTTTATCAACACATATAACGGAGGTTTTTTAATGCATCAACGTTGTGCCTGCCATATCATCAATCTTATTGTAAAATCAGGTATAAAGGTTATTGATTCACATATTTCAAAAATTCGAGGTATTATTTCTTGGATTCATAACTCTAACCCGCATATAACTGAGTTTAAAAGATATTGTAAGACTGAAGGTCTTAAACCGAGGAAATTTGGATTAGACATGCCTATTAGATGGAACTCTACTTATTTGATGTTAAAGAACACAATAGGGTATGGATTTGTTATTACTATCTTTTACAACTTAAAAATAGATTCTATAGTATTGAAAAATCGAGATTAGTATATTGTCACACAATTTATACAATTTTTAGAAGTTTTTTATGATAGTACTATTTCTTTATCTGCTGTTTATACTCCTACTTCTCCATTAGCTTTGCATATTGTTAATGAAATGTGTAACATGTTTTTTTTTTTGAATAGAAATAATGAAATGTTTTAACCAATTGTAGAAAAAATGCAAGCAAAACTAACAAAATATTATAAGGAAATTCTTTTATTATATTATTTTGCTTTTATTTTAGATCCTAGAATAAAATTGGATGATCTTTCAAAATGTCTTTCACACATTAGTACATGTTTAGATTTAGATTTTTCACATGAATATAGTAATGCACGTAACAAGTTGTTTGAAGTGTTTTCTATATATGAGAATAAGTTTGGCAATTTAATGAGTCAACAAAGTCAACATACCCAACAACGATCAAAGAAAAGGTGGCAAACATGGGATATTATTTCATCCACTGGCTTATCATCATCAAGTCCGGTCTCAACATCAACAACGGCGTCACAATTCAATGAGCTTCACACTTACCTACACGTAGACTTCTCCATACTAGATTCAGATGATGATGACTTTGACATTTTGCAATGGTGGAAAAAATGTCAACCAAAATTTCCTGTGCTTTCACAATTAGCAAGAGACATTTTAACTATTCCAGTGTCAACGATTTCTTCAGAATCTGCTTTTAGAATAGCTGGGAGGATACTTGAAGAATAAAGAACCTCATTGACAAGTGACATGGTTGAGATGCTTGTATGTCTTAGAGATTGGGAACATGCTAGAAAGCGAATGCAACATACCACACACAATGAAGAACTTGTTGACCAATTCCAAAGCTTATATGTCGAAGAAGAAGACGTTACAAGCACCAATGCTTAGAGAAACAAGATGTAATTTTAATTTTGTAACTTCTAATTGTACTTTTTGGATAATTTAAATTTTTAATTGTAATAATTAGATATTAGAGTTTAGACTACACTCTTTTTTCCTTACCAAGGTTTTATCCCAATAGGTTTTATTTGGTAAGATTTTTAATGAGGTAGTCATTATTAATAAATAAATAAATAATTTCTTAATTTTTTTATTTACTATTTGATTGAGTTATTCTATTTTAAAAATTTATCTTATTAATTTTAGTTATTTATTTTACTAAATAAGTAAGTATATAACTAGTACTTTTATTTTTTATTGAAAAGATTCATTTTTCTATTTATTTTTCCATTTTTTCATTTTTTTTAAATTACCGGACCGGGCCGGATTTGGCCCGGATTTAGCCTGGCCCAGAACTTTGGCCCTGCGGGCTTCTGGGCTGGGCCTTCAAAACTACTTTGCGGGCTGGCCCGGCCCAGCTTGAATTTCTCCTCCGGCCCGAACGGGTTGGGCTGCCCATATTTACAGCTATAGTAGCAATATAATCCCCGATCAGTAATGAACGAGGTATTATCCTCATCTAGCTTGTACATATGGATTTGGTTGTATCTAGAATATATTTCCATAAAACTTAACAATTCATGCCCCGATATCGCATCTACAACTGGTCAATTCTCGGAAGTGGAAAGCTATCCTTCGAGCATGTTTTGCTGATATTAGTGAAATCAAGATAAGTTCTCCACTTTCTGTTAGGTTTCTTCACCAAAACTAGGTTTACAAGCCAGTTCGGATAAAAAGACTCCCTAATGAACCCAATTTCGAGCAGCTTCTCTACCTCTTCCTTCAATGCGATGTAGTATTCTGGATCCATTACCTTTCTTTTCTACCGCATGAGCTTCTTTGTTGTATCAATATTGAGGCGGTGGCACATAACATCGGATTAATCCCTACCATATCTGAATGTTGCCATACGAAGATATCCAAGTTTTCTTTTAGAAATGTGACCAATACAACTCACACGGGTGCTTAAGGCTTCACTAGGATTTTTAACTCTTTCGAAGACTTGTCGGTCGATAAATGTTCTAGGTCTTCTATGGGTCCAGTCTTGACCTCTCCATCGATCTCTCGTGGGTCGAGGACTTCGATTGACATTTCGCTTGACATTTTTTCATATAGCTAAACCATCATGGTGCGAGGTGTTATCTCTTTTATTACAAGCTTCAAAGAATTGTTATAATAAGTCCATGCATCATATTGGTTTCCTCGCACTTTGCCTACTTCGTGTTAGGTTAGAACTTCATGGCGAGATGATAAATTGAAGTGGCAGCTTGAAGTTCCCTCATTGTTGGTCTTTCCAGTACGACATTAATTGCAAAGGGGCAATCTACAACTAAAAATTGAGTCATTACTGTTGAAACTCTAGGATAGGTTCCAACATTAACCATTAACTTAATCATACCCCTTGGCATTATGCTATCACTAGTAAATCCATAGAGTGGAATGATAGTGGATTTTAAGTCACTATCACTCAATCCCATCTTCTTAAAAGCATTATAGTATAGGATATCGACAACACTCCCTTGCATCCTGCTCTGTGAAAGTGACATCCATGTCTGGTACCCGTTGAAGCTTTTGTGGTCACTGCTCGAAATTTATGAAATTAGTCAATGATTGTTGTTAAGCTTCTCATGTATATCTTTCCTGTCCCCTCTTCGAGTTTCCACCAACATATGGACCTCTAAAAATAGTTCGTACTTCGCATTGAATTTTTAGAGGTCGCTGTTGATTTTCTTCTCCCATTTCATTGTTCTGCCTGGTATACTGCCACAACCACCCTTCTCTAATTAATCTTTTGATCTCATCTTTCAGGATATAGCAGTTATTAGTATCGTGTCTAATATGATTATGAAATCAACAAAAATTGTTAGGATCACATCTCACTCTATCCCGTTTTTTTGGCTTTAGCTTACGATATTGCTTTTGCTGATTTGTGATTGCATAAATATGATCTATGGGTGCATTTAACTCGATATAATTGTTAAATCTCAAGGGAGCTCTTAGAATCTCTTATTTCTTCTACTCAAGTTGTTTTTTAGTCAGTTGCTCATTCTTCATCTTTTTTGACTTCTTGTTTTTGCAATTGGTTATGGTCTATCTTGGTCGCATCTTTTTCTCTTTCCTTCTTTGTTTTATGAAGATTTTTGCACGAAGATTCCACCTTGAGATGTCGATCAACTCTTTGATAGAAGTCTTTAAGAGTCCCGCATTCTTGCTCTAACAACTCCTCTCAGAATTTAGTCACTAGTCACACTTCGGCCATTATTAGAGTTAAGACTCCTCCTTCAGGTAGGTTGTTGACCTTAGCCAGCTCTAAGATAAAACGGTTGAGGTAAGATCATAGAGTCTTTCCTAGACCTTGTCGAATAGCAGACAAACTGATTAATGGGATAGTAAAGTTCTTTACGGCCTGGAATTGTCTCAAGAATGCGGTTTGAAGCTACTACCAGGATGAGATCGAACTAGGCTGAAGTCCTCGGAACCACTTCTTTGCTGCACCTGTGAAGGTTACAGCAAAGCACCTACAATATGCAAGGTCATCGACCCGGTGAAGCTCCATCAGGTCGCTAAAGTGATTCATATGGTTCTGTAGATCAGTTTTCCCATCAAAGATATTTATGGTGGGTAATTTAAATCTAACAGGTAATGCACCAGCTCAAACTTCCACATTGAATGGTAATTGACGATATCCATCTATGAGTTTATCGTCCCATCTAGCAAGTGCGTCTAATGTGATCCTTAGAGTGTTAACATCAATGTTAGGAGGAAGCACATTGTCTCCTACTAGTGGTAAGGCTGGTCTTTGGTCGCTATTATCGAGATATAAGACAAGTTGATTAGGCAAAGACTGTAGTGACCTTTGTGAAAACTCAATTGAAATAGTTAGACAAGATAAAGTTAGTCGTTATGATGTGATGCGGATCGCTCATAACTATCTCTCTAACATTATTATTCAAGATGTTGTCTCAGGTCCGCAGAACTTCCTTGGCTCCCTGCTAATCCTTTTAAAGACGCTTTTTGAATGACGATTCTTCTTGTTGCTCAGATGATCACGGCTAACGCGTGCTTTTCTAGAGGGTTGTCCATGATCATGTTCTATGCTCAAACTCCTAATGCCTGATTTATGTAGCAAGTCTGTGACCTTACCTTTTCCTTTAGAAGTGCAATTTGCATGGTGGTCTTGTTGGGTTCTGGGCTGATCACAATTTCTTGCCTTCTGTATCTAGATCCTTCTTTCTGATCGTTCGTCAAGGTTATCTATGGGATGTTCGTGCTGTGGTAGAGTGACCATTTGTCTTTCAATAAGTCGCCTCAGAGAATCATTGATTTGATTGGTGATTTGGTGAAGGTTTGAAAGAGCATCCTCTATGTGATCTTGTCTCTGGACGATATTCTCTTCTATTACAGTCACAGCTAATTGATCCTAAGTAAGATTGATATGTATAGAAATATTACTTTGAGGTTGACTTTGGCTGACTCTAGTATTTTTGGTGGTATTTCTTGTATTTGCCATCGTTGAATAGACAAAATTGATGAACACTTTGTTGGAATAGCCTCCCTTTCTAGTGCCAATTATTGACGAAAGTATTGTTAACAATAGGTTTAGTAAATTTTGAGATATGGCTTGTATGTGAAAATGGTTGATAAAGCAAAGCAAATAAGGAGATAAGAATTTTATAATGTTCAACCCCAAAAAAGATTAGCCTATATCCATTATTCTTCACTATTTTCTGGAGAAATTATAAGGGTTTCTCTAAGTCTCAAAGTGAGAGCAAAGAGAGAATTACAGAGAGAGTGTATAGTGAAGTGATTGTGAGATAACTATCGTGATTAATAATAAGATTGAGCCCCTTTTATATAGGTGAGGGTGGCTCAATATTTTCCAATTATGAAAATAGAAAAGTATATAATCAGAAAATATAATTTCGGGTAACAATACAAAATTGAGTAATAACCTAAATAAATAGATCGTTTCTTCTCTATCTAGAAGTTTATTTTCCTTTCTCACAAATTACCCATTTAGAGAGAAGATTGATCTAGTTTCTATTTTTGTTGGTCGTAGTCAAATCAGAAAAGCACTCATGTGACCTAACACAATGAACTCGGTTATTGATTTTTCTTTCATAGCATTTACTAATGATATAGATTTAAAATTATATAACAGTTACCATAGAAGATAATAAGGGTCACCAGCAACTATTGCATTCACCTACTCTTAGATTGTATTCTTGGCGAGGTAGACTATAATCGGTAAGATTCACACACCACCTGAGATCCATGCCTATTGAAGAGGAAAAAAACGACTCATCTGCCCAACAGATCTAAATCGGAGAAGAAAATCTCATAATAAAGATATGATAAACGACTTAAAATTCACACAATAGTGGTACTACAAACTAGATCCAAATCTGGACTTATTGGAAAACTAAAAAAAGGAGAAAAATTTTACATCCCTAAGAAGAGGTCCAGGACAGAGATCATGGAGTAAAGGGAGAAGAAGAAGAAAGAGGAAGACGAGAGGGAGGCAAAGAGGAGGAGGAGAGGCCGTATAAGAAGAATAGATGATTCCTTTCTGACCTTTGAAGCAGTGCTGGTTTGCCCTTTTTTTTTAAGAGAGGAGATATATAGATAAAGAGGAAACTTAAATAAGTTTTCTACTTTTCAGTTGCAAAAGTCTTACGGAGGAGTAAGGCTAGTTTTTAAGTTATCACTCCTATCATTTTTTCATCTCCATGCCAAAATAAATATTTATTTAATGGCCAGATGGTTTTGCAGTAGTGGATGCTTGTTACTTGATTAATAAATCGGTCTAGCTATTTTTTAGTATATATCCCTCTATTAAATGGACATAATTTTCAAAAAAGAAAACTTGAACCTTTTAGTTTTTGAGACTTTTTCTTTCATAATTTTTTTATTATAATCCAAATCCCTCCAAATTTACTGAAAATGTCCCTTACAGAACCTCCATAAAAAAATTTTCTTCAATCTTTGATAAAATCTAAACAAAAAAATAGAATTCCTAATAATTTGTTTTTTCCTCCATAAAATTCAAGATCCAAATGGAGCAAATCTTAAAATGCTTTATATACATTTTTATAATTTTAGTTTTCAAAATAGATAATACTATGTATCTCAACTACTTCATCAAAAATTTTGTACCGACATATATGATAAGTGAGTTGTCATAATTCAATTGGTGTATTAAAACTTACTACGAATGAATTTAATATTATTCACCAATTAAGTCATGATAACTTATTTGTCATATATGTTTGGTATTAAAATTTAGTAAACTATATGGGATACCTAGCATTATTCTTTCAAAATATATCATATTACATATACTAGTAAATAAATATTTTAAATATGTGTACATTTTATAAATAGGAAAAAGGTGTGTAACTCTAATTCTGCCTCATAACCCCTATTTAGAATAAGTGAGGATCGATCATCTCGCAATACAAACTATTTATATTATAAAGAATCGCTCCATTAAAATCATATTATCACTATGCACCCTACTAACAAGTCAAATTTGACATCCTACTTTTATATTGAAATTAATTTTTAAAAAGCCGAAAAAGGTTGACTCTATTACCACCCTTTTTTTTTCTTTTCCCACCTTCCTTCTAATTAAGTATTTATTTACAAAAATATCTTACTATAAATTGACATAAATAACTTCATACAACATTAATTGATAAAAATCTTACTTCTTAGTTCATCTTCAAATTTATTTGTATAATGTATCAATATGAAATTATATCATGAATTTAACAAATCAAAATTATACATAATTATATTTTTATGACCATAGATAGTTGAAAAAACTAAACAAGATTAGGTAAAGAAATTTGATTTTACATATAATATTAACGTTAGTTGAAAAAACTAAATAAGCTTAGGTAATGAGATTTTGAATTTACGTATAATTTTTAAAGTAATAAGGTACTTTTTTAAAAAATTTATGTTTATTTAAATTTTTTTGTTCTTATTTTGTATTTTTTTAGGAATCTTATTTTGTGTATATGAGAATAGAAACTTGGATTGTTATGACTTTGATTTTTTTTTTTACATTAAGGTTTTTGTTTTTATTTATTTTCTTTATTTTGTGTTTATCTTCATTGCAATCTCTATTCTCCTTTTCAATGGATTCTCTCTTTTTTTTTTAATATAATTATGAATCTTTTCATTAACCATTAACTTAAAAAAAAGGAAGAAAAAAACTAAAAAATAGCATTAACAACTCTATTATGCTCTTTTGTTTAATTTGCATCCACATTTTGCTTAAAGCAATCTTTTCCCTTTTTTCATAAGTAATATTTGCTTGTATATATATAATTTTTCGATAAGTGTTTATTTATTTTTTTAATAATTGATATAGTTACTTACACTCTATTGTTTGCATTATATATCCTTTGCTGTATAAAATAATAATAAAAAAAACATAGAATAAAAAGGTATGATTATTAAAAAAATGTTCTTTAGCTATTGACTTTTTTCTGTTTTTCATAATAATTTTTAGCCAAAAAAAACTCATAGTATTTATTTCTTTGTTTATCATTCAACATGAGAGCAATATATGTCAAAATCTTGAGGAATTGAAAATGGAGAAGATAGAAAGTTGGATTTTAAAAATGGGCGAACTATAAAAAAATATCCTGGAGTTTGAATATTCTGTAATTTAAATCCTAAAATTTGAACTCTGCAAAATAATGCTCTGAAATTAAGAATTTTAAAAATTAATACCCTAAATTGACTTTTGACCAATGTTAGTAACAAAAAAAATCGTAAAATCATCAATTAAAGCTATATCAGTCCTTATTATTCTTCTTAATTTTGAGGATATTATTGTATTTTATCCGTTAAAAATAATAGTAGAGAAAAACATAAACATAAGCGCCTAGGCGCTATGAAGGAAATGTCTCAACGCTACAGTTTTTGGAAATCTGGCCGTTTGAACTAGCGCCTAAGTGCTACATGTAGAGCGCCTAGGCAATACGAAGCATATTGAACAACAACTTTTAGACAATCTACCCATTTTTTTTTTATCAAAATACTTTAAGGCTTATAAATAGACATCTTTATGGTTTACTAGAGGGATTTTTGAGCATGAGAACTCAAAGAAAAATAGAGAGAGAGAAAATGGGCAAGAAATTGGAGATAAAGTGATTTACATGAGCCGGAGACGAAATGCTATTGATTAAACTTCAAATTTTTACTCTTTTCTTCTCTTTATTCTTGTTTAGAACAATGTTTAGGAATTATTTAATGTTTAGTATGAACTAATTTGTTTTTCTAAGGTTAAGATATAGCCAAATTATGATGTTTAGTTTCTCTTAATTTCAATTCAATTGATGTTTATTCATTTATATTGAGTAGTTTTGATCTATACTTAATGCTTGTGATTGTTTGGCCAACTTTTATATGATTTAGATATTTGATTTGAAATCGAGAGGTGATAATTGAATTTGTCATGATCAATTCACCATGAGATTATTATTGGATAGGGATATCTATAAATCTTGTACAATACTTAAGAATTTCTTGTTCTTAATGAATTTTCATGAGTTAAACTTTTGATAGGAATGTATCATAATCTAACTTATTGAATTAAATATAGCGTAATTTTTTTTTTGTCCAAAAAAAATAACCATAATCACCAGAAAGTCAAGAAATGATAGTGAAATTTCTCTTAAAACATCGCTGTATAAAAATGGATTAGACCATGAGAACTTTATTTATGTGAAAATGTAATAAATATCTCATATGTTTTAATAAAGGATGATGCTTTAACGGAGATTTTTATTTTACTTTATGGATGGATGAGTACTCTAATTTGGGCCATTGAATTTTAATCTAATGACTAAAATAATATTAGTAGATTTACTAAAAAAATTATTATCATTAATATATATATACATAGAAAGTTATTTAAAATAAAAATGGTGAGTAACATGATGAGTTGGTTATTTTTTTATATATATATATAGAAGAAAATGAAACTAATAAAAGATACTCAATAATCCTAAATCACTCTTAAGTATCTTATTCATTAAAGAAAAAAAAGCAAAAGATGTACAAATTTTAAGTTGTTTCATGCATAAATTTTTTAAAACAAATTTTCTTTCAAGTAGTTGTTTTATTCAATTTTTGTTATTTAAGAAAACAACTTATTCATAATATGAAAATTATGTTACCTTGGATTTTACCTTTTATACAGTAAAAAAAATTATGAAATATTAAAGATATATTAGTACATATAGTTTTAAATTAAAGATAATTAAAAAATTAAACTTTAAATTAAATTTTCAAAAAATAAAAAAATAAAAAAGAATTAAAAACTAATATATTGAATGAGATGAGATGTTATTGTAGTTTTTTTTTTTTAAATTAGTCAAACTTACTTATGCATGAAATGAAAATAAAATAAAAATACTTATTGAAAACTCACCCTTTAATAAAATATACATTTTATTGTTATATTTTTGAAATGTATTATAGGTTTTACAAATTGAATCAAAAATATCATCTCGTCTAATTTTTTTGACCAATCTTTTTTAGTTGCCATACATATACCCTGATATGCATTCAAACACTAGTTCAAAAAATTTATAAAGAAGAACCTCCTTCTACTGAAAAAAGTTTCCAAAAAAACCGATGGAATATTCTTTTTTTTTTTTTTAACAATTCTGAAAATAGAGAAACATCGCGAGTATTTCGTATAGAATATTTTTTTTAATGTAATTTTCTCATTTCTTACAATAAAATCCATAAACTAATGAAGTGAGTCTTACAAGTAGAAAATATGTTTCATTATAGCAAAGGTTCCATTATTTTCCAAGACAAAAGGTCATTAGGACACACAGCAAAAAGGTCCATGAATTGAAAAGATAACACAGAAATTACCCTCTTTCTGAGTTTAACTCTCTCTATCTCTCTCTAGAGATATTGGGTTGAGGTAAGAGAGAGAGAGTGTGAGAGAGTAACATTAAAGAAAAAAAAATGGGTTGGTTCTTATGTTCTGGAAATTCGAACAAAAATGCAAAGAAGAAGCAGAATGAGAAGCCGGAGGATCAGATCTCATCAACGTCAGGTATCTCATCTACAACCATTACTGTACAAATTTAGTGTGACTCTTTCAAATTAGAATTATAATTTGTTCCCGTTCTCTCTTGATCTCTTTTAGGCATATATCATTGAGCTTTTAGTGTGTGTGTGTGTGTGTGTGTGTATAGATTTGTTATAGATTGATGATAAAAATGCCATTTTCGTATTTGTTGAAACCAATTATGTTTGGGTTTTCTTCATACCTGCGATCTGAGTGGAAATTGCTGAACTTTATGGAAGAAACAAATTCAAACCCCATCTCCCTTAGTAAGCATTTGTTTTAAGCTAATGCGGGTCTGTTCTAGAATTATTTATTCGAATTCTGTGTTGTATTAATTAGGATTTTGATTTTGTTAGGGGATTTTTACAAATTTTTAAGTGGACTTTCTGTCAGGGTCAGGCTCAATTCAAGTTGTTTTAGCCGCTTTTAAGTTTCTGCTTTCTATAATCTGAGACCCATTTGGTTTGTTGCCAAATATTTTCATTGTAATTATTTAGATTTTAATTATTGAGGAGAATAGTCTGGCTTAAATTTGTTTCGTTTGTTTAGCCAAAGAAAATCGAGTAGAAGAGATGACAGTTATTTCTTAGCTTGTAATTGATCCAATTTCACTTTTGGGACCCATTTGTTTTGGAAATTTGTTCATAATACTTTATTTAGATAGTATTTTGTTTCTTAGAGAGGAATGTTACCCTATTGTTTTAGTCTACATTGCTTTGAAAGATTGGACATGGTCCAAAAATTATTTATGTCCAACTGTCTACTGTTATATATTGAATTCTGTTTTTATGGGAGCAGTATGGTAATGTTTTGCAGAGATGGCTTGTTCTTGAAAAGAACCAAAGCTATTTTTATTTTTCTTGTTCTTGTTTTCTTTCTGAACTCTTAATCATGGTAGTTGGATTTTTTTTCCCCTCTATGATGACATCCAATTTTGTTTTGGATTTACCGAAATAATCCCTAAGGTATAATTAGACTTTTCTAAAAAAGAATTCCTTCTTATTATTGTTCATTTTTTATGAAGAAAAATCGAAGGGGAACTCGTCAGTGGATGCAAAAATGGAGAGCTCCAAGGATGGGGGGTCTGATCACATTGCTGCACATACATTTACATTCCGTGAATTGGCGGCTGCAACAAAGAATTTTAGAGCTGATTGTCTTTTGGGTGAAGGAGGTTTTGGTCGGGTATATAAAGGGCGGTTGGAGAGTACTAGTCAGGTTTGTTGAGTTTTTTTCCTTGCAATCTAGGCTTTACTTTCAAATGCAGTCAAATAGCAGTAAAATTATATAATCTTTTTACTAGCCTATCATCCTCATACTTAATTCGATGGTTCAGCCATCTGACCTTCAGATTTTTTATTGACAGCATTTTACGAGTGAAGTATTTACTTTTTGCACTATTTTCTATGCTTTAGTACCATTTCTTGTGTGGGAAAAGGCCGACTTTCAACTTGAGCTTTTCTTCTGGGAATGACCTCAGGGTGGGATGTGTGTGTGTATGTGTTTTTTTTACCTCTTTAAACCAGCATTGTTGCTTCAGCACTACTAGCTTGATTATGTTGCTGCCTTTATTTCATCACCATGCCTGTACCTCTGCCATTTCAAGCCATCACACAGTGCCATTTTCAACACTTCTGCAAGAGCAGCTGACATTGCCACACCTTACAACACTCTGCTATCATTACTCCAATATGACTACTAGTTTACCAGCTTTGCCAATCTCCATCCTTGCCACTGTATCCTTGGACATTCTCACTTTCTAATATAAACACACCCTCCATAATGTCTTAACTGCTAAGATACCAACTCCACCACTTGAAATCAGAACCATAATTACTCACAATGATATTTGCTCACCTTGCCAATCTTGTTCTGATAGATACTGTGTCTAAAATATTGTTGATTTCTAGTCAAGTGTCCATGTTATCTGACATTGTTATCTTACTAGTTGATAGGGTTCTTGTTCTATTTCAAGGAATAATGGAGACAAGAAGGTATCACGAAAATTATTAGAGAACACTGGAAACAGAAGAAAAGTTCTCTTTTAAATTGAAAAAACATCATCTTGTCTAGATATTATGTCATCTCCTCAAGGTAAAAAAGGTTACTAAAATTAGAGTATCTGCAGAGAACTCTCACAATAATCATGAACTCTTTCTTTGCAAACAAAAATTCTGTAGAGGAAAGAAATCATGTACATGTCAGCCAAAGGGATGTGCTTTTACTTTTTGCTGAATTTTTTGATTAGTTTGTTTCTGTTTATATATGATTCTTCACTACTTAAAATAAACTTTCTCTGTGTGTACTGTGGTTTTTTGACCACCATAATAAGATTGTGTTATGGTACTGAAGTTGTTCTTTTGATTGTGCAGGTTGTAGCTATCAAGCAGCTAGACCGTAATGGGCTTCAAGGGAACAGGGAATTCCTTGTTGAAGTATTGATGCTAAGCTTACTTCACCATCCTAATCTTGTTAACTTAATTGGCTATTGTGCTGATGGAGACCAAAGACTTTTGGTGTACGAGTACATGCCTCTGGGATGTTTGGAAGACCATCTATATGGTATGTATAGCATTAAGTGTCATTATTTCTGCTCCATAATTATTGATTTCTCTAGCTCTTAAAGACTAGCTGTTCTTGCACCTTGCAATGATCTATGAGACATAGTATAAGTGGATCAGATCATAGAAACATACAAGGTTGTTATACATCTCTAAGGTAAGGTGATTCTGAAATAATTTGGTCTTATGTCTTGTGAAGTACGTTGATCTTTTTGTTCTTCAATTCTTGTTAGATTTGAAGAAAACGTTTAAAACAAATGATCCAAAGCGTCCAATCATGCTCTTAATGAGGTATAGGGAATTTCCCATGGGAAACCGTTTGTCATTACCATGCTACTGTTGGAACATGTTAGCTCATAAGGATTAAGAACCCTCAATGTTATTTATCTTCCGGATTATACCAGGTAATTTTTCATCTAACATGTACTAATACATGCCAGATCTACCGCCTGATAAGAAGAGACTTGACTGGAACACAAGAATGAAAATAGCTGCAGGTGCTGCAAAGGGCTTGGAGTACTTGCATGATATGGCAAACCCCCCTGTTATATATCGGGATTTGAAATGCTCTAACATTTTGCTTGGTGAAGGCTATTATCCCAAGCTATCTGATTTTGGCCTGGCGAAATTGGGTCCTGTAGGTGATAAGACCCATGTGTCCACTAGGGTGATGGGAACCTATGGCTATTGTGCACCTGAATATGCAATGACGGGTCAGCTCACGTTGAAATCAGATGTATATAGCTTCGGGGTTGTTCTTCTTGAAATTATTACCGGTAGAAAAGCAATTGACAATTCAAGGTCTGGTGGGGAACACAATTTGGTTGCATGGGTAAGAGGATCATAACTTATCGCCTGTTTTGGTATTTTGCACTTCTGATCAACTTTTTAGAAAAGATTCTTTGCTTGACCTGTTAGATCGATTAAAAACCCTAAAGCATGAATGACTTATTTGTTGCAGGCCCGACCCCTGTTTAAAGATCGAAGGAAATTTTCACAGATGGCTGATCCAATGCTCCAAGGCCAATATCCAGTTAGGGGTTTATACCAAGCTCTTGCTGTCGCTGCAATGTGTGTTCAGGAACAGCCAACTATGCGACCTCTCATAGCTGATGTAGTCACAGCCCTTTCTTATCTCGCTTCCCAAAAATATGATCCTGAAACAGTGCCTGTACAGGGCTCTCGCACCAGCTCATCCACTCCTAGATCTAGAAGGGAATTTTGACATATGTTCTGGTAGAACATGAAGCCAGAAAGAGAATCTCTCACACTTCATTTGACATTGTTGCCACCAGCATACTGCTTTGGGATGTTCCTCACGAATAGTATTACATTTAGAGGCCATTCAATCAGCTTAAGCAGTATACCATTGTTGCTTGCGTCTACAATCGTGCCAGTTGATCAAATTTTAGTTTACTCCATTACGAGGTAGCAGGTGCGATGCTCATTCTATAGTGTGCTGTAAGAGAAAAGAGCAAAGTCCCAGTTTTCTTTTATTTTCCATTTTTCTTTCATCGTGATTTGCTTTTTATTGCTTCCTTCCTCTGCCTCTCTAAAAAATTCATTTATTTACGATTGAGTTAGCAATGGGGTTTTTGTATTTATATAGAAACTGATTCCCCCACCCAAAAAAAAAAAAAAGAGTATTCTTTTTGTTGTAGGAATATCTGCCATTTGGTGAATAGATGCCCTTATCCCAGGTTTTCTATTTTAATTTTCTTTTTATGTCTGCTTAGTGTTTTTCTATGTTTATTTCTTCAGTTGCAAAGATTAGAAAGTTAGTGTTACGCTTGGTTTTTGAACTCTTATTTTCATTCCCGTGAAAGTTGACTATTATTGCAGAATGTTTGACTATTGAACTACCATGGAGTTGAAAAAGCGACAGAGTAATATTCTTATTATAAGTTGGGTAACTGCCTTTTTAAAAAGACAAAATGTGGAGATAGAATTTGGTCTCTTGCTGAGTTTTTGGTTCAGCTGTATAATGGGCCAGATGGTTGCAGTGATGGAATGCGTAATGATAATACTAATAGAATAGAATAGAATAGAAAAGGAATAGCAATGAAATTAGGAAAATTCTAGTATAGAAGGGGCAAAAAGCCTCCTACACATGTGTAGAGGAGTATATTTCTAATTAGATGGCTTATAAAAAATCTAAGTATATTTCTAATTAGATGGCTTATAAAAAATCTATTTTTAAAATATTATGTTCATTGTCACATAGTAACATATTCTATAGTCTTCTTAATTTTAAAAATAAAAATCCTAAAAATTAAGAAAGATATAGGATATGTTATTATGTGGTAGTAAACATATTATATAATTTATTTTTTAAAAAATAGATCTTTTATAAGCCGTCCGATTAGAAAAAATACTCATCTTACACGTAAGAACACTAGAACTTCCCAATAAAATTATATTGTTTAGTTGGAGTGTCAAAAGAATGAACATTATTATGTTTTGGTTGACTGTAGAAAAAAAATGAAATTAGTTGTAATCTTAAGCTTAAAATAAATATTTTATATATTTGAAATTATATTTAATTATTTTATATTTAGTATTATTTTATTTTATTAAATTATTTTATATTTAGTGTTATTTTATTTTATTAATTTTTTAATTAATTAAATAATTTAATTAAATGATATTCTATTCCGCTTTTATCTTGCCAAATTTTGGGTAGAATAAAATTATATCGTATTTCTCTTTAACAGAAAAATTTTTTTTATTTAAAATTTTTAACACAAACAATAAAATTAAATCATTTTAGAATTATTTTAATTCTATTCTTTTCTTTTATTCCAACCAAACGGTCGTAAGATGCTTATTTTCCATGACGCCTTTGACTTAGTTTTCACTTTTCACATTTCAAACCTGATATTTTCAACCACCCCTTTGTATAAAGCAATCACTTCATTAAAACAGTAGCGAGTGTGTAGTGACTACTGACTAGTGAAGCAGCATAGTGGGAAATCATGGGCAGTCTCTTTCCAGGTTCATTGCAATCCTTATGCACTTTCTTTTCTCTCCTTTCTTGTCCCCTTTTTAATGAATATGTAAGTGATAATGCAAATTATCTCACTACATTACTTTATGATCCGATGTATATAATTGCTAATATTATTCAATTAATTTGTGATAAATTTTAATTATTTAATTGAGCAGTAAGCTTATTTAGCACGTCAAGTGTGTCAAGAATTTGTGATAAGTTTTAATTATTTAATTGAGAAGTAAGCTTATTTACCACGTCAAGTGAGTCAAGTGGTATTAAAAAAATAATAAATAAGATAGGATCCCAACACCGTTCCTAACTCTTTCATGACTACCAAGGCTAGTCCAGTTTTACAATGTTCCAGTGGTGAATTACGTTGTATTAACCGATAAAGCCTACCAGTTTTGGCATGCTCCTTCGTATCCTGAAGGATGGTCTCGTCTTATAAAGTGGTTAGCATTCACAATTCATTTCGATTGCGTTCCCTCATCTTATCGACTGGCCATTCATTCCAGTCTCGACGCTTTCATTGTTCAGCCTCAACTCGAAAAATGCACGCATATGAACGCGCCCAACACAATTTCATATGTTCAAAAGAATTCCACAATAAAGCATGAACAAACACCACATTAATAAATTTTAAAATTGCTAAATTCGGATATTCTAATAAAATCTTTCATTCAAAAACGCACACCGGTGGGGTTTTCCTATTGCAAAAGTCTAATATTCTAAACCAGTCTCCGGTAAAGTAAAACGAACTACTTCATGAACAATCCAAAGTTTCAAGTAACTTAGATTAGATGCTCATTATACAATAATGGTGGAAAAAGGCGAAGGGCATTAGATGAAAATAAATATTCCTCAAGATGGTGATGACGACGACAGTGCAAATATGATCAACCCGTCGAGTTTTTCTAAATGCGTTCTTACCTTAAAACGCATGAACCGATTATACTGCATGACCGAAAAGAACACACAGAAAGGACGGATTAGAATGTCTCTTAAAATGGAAAATCAAAATTGTTATCAACACGTAGTTTTTCTAAGTACGTTGTTACATTATAATTCATTGATTGAATATACCGCATGACTGCAAAGAACCAAAAATATCGGATTATAATCTCTCTTAAAATGGAAAATCAAAATTGTCTAAGCCCTCATTTTAGAGGGGCCCACCAAGAACTATACTTGAATGTAGAGGAGTTACCTTACACATGAACATGATGCTCTGCAAAAAATTAAAAAAAAAAAAAAAAAAAAAATTATACACTTGGGTAAGAAATACTCGCATTTCTTATGATCTCCTTATCCCCTAAACTATATTACGTCTACTTAATGAACAAACAAACAATCAATGAGGGTATAAAACTGGTCGTCTAGTGAAAAAAATTACATAAGAATATGACTGATTCCCTGGCTCGAGTGACAGCGACAAGGAAGCATATATCTACCAAGTGGATAGGCATATTACTGAATAGTGGGTGATATTTATAAGGGCGTCGTAGATCTTCATTTTCCTCTATTCCTTATCCAGCAATTGATGGCCATTTGTATCTTTTTGCTCTGCGCTGGGATCCTGTACCTCCTGATTGGTAGACTTTCCGTCATTCGCCTGTTTCATTCAACAAATTAGATACATAGAATTTAGTAACATATCAAGCACATAGCTTGCATGATGCTGCAAGCTTTATATACATTACCACCAATAAAGCTGTAAAGCACCATCTTGCTGTTTATACAGAAAGATCCCAAAGCAGACGCTGACTACAGTGAAATGAGTGTGAATTCCGTCACTACTTGATTTTATAGAAGGCAAAAGCAGTGGAACATAAGAGAATATTTTGTTGAACCTACCAGTCAAGAGTTTCAGATGTTCACTAGACATACTCCAGGGATAAGGATACACTATGCCCAAGTCTTTTTCCCACGAAAAAAGTGCTGAATGTTCATTGGAATATTTACAGATGATAGATACCAAATTACACCCAAACCATATTTGTTTTGAGGGTGATTAAAAGTTTTATCCCCTTTATTTTAACTTCTTGGTATGGTCCCCCATATATATTTGAAATAATAGGCCGCTGTTTGAATATGAAAATGTCTACCACATGTTCCCTCTGGCCTCTAGGACTCAAGTTGTGACCAAAACCTAGTCCAAAGGGGGGAAAAAAAAACTTCAACATTTCACCATATTATTTGTGGTCAATAAAGACATTTTGGTAATTGCGGTCTTCCGGAAAATTCTCTTTCTTTTGAATGGGTTTCACTAAACGATTTTAGAGTCTTATAGCAGCAGTTTGCAACACATTTACGACTTTTTTTCAAAAAAAAAATTAAAATACAGGGGCGAAAAGGTCAAAAAAAAATTCAATACTGGGGATACTAATATAGATTTCCGTTTATTAATTGGCAACCAGACTTAAAAAATCATCTAACACCTATTGTTGCTCAACAAAATAGTATCTACAATAGAGTTTGAGACTAAAAGTAGAAACCAACCTTGTTGCGGTCCCTCCATCCAAGTCCAAACGGTCGTGCTAGCAGACTAATCTTTCTTGCGGGTAGTTCTTGTGCGTGATCTTGATTACCTTGTGCAGGTGAATCAGGACGAGAGGATCTGCAAAGTAATGCTTTGCTTTTAAACTTAGGACACCAAATTCAACCATGCTTCAAGGTGAATAAAATCTCACTTTTCTTTCAACAAATTCAGAAAAGACTAGAAAGTTTTCTCCAAAGCATACACCCAATACAACATGAATAATTTCAACCCACCTAGGAGAAGGTTGTGCTTTAAGTTGTCCAGATTGGTATTGCAAAGTAGCCTCCAACATTGATTCAGCCATAACGACTCTCTTCTCCATATCAGCTAGTGCAGCAGAGGCCTCTTCATATTTTTCCTGTATTAATATAGTTGCAACAGGGGACATTACAAAAGAGAATGTAAAAATTTGGTATCGAACTTCAATTAAGCTCCGTAAACAAAGTAGGACAAATAAGACAAAAATGGTCTGAACTTTTTCTTCTTCTTTAGAAAGGAAACATGGAAGCCGAATAAGTAGGAACACGCAGGAAAGAATGAAATAACTATGGACAGTGGATGGATAAAGAAGAAAACGGTGGATATGACAAAAAAAATTAAGACTGCGGATGATGGCTTGCTATTAAACTCATGAAAAGAAGAAGATGGTGATGAGGTTCTTTAGAATCAAACTTGAAAATAGTTTACTTCTGATTTTGATTTTGTTCACCAATAGCTTATTTCATACTTGACCTAATCCCCCCCACCTGTTACCAGATTTTCAGCCACGACTTGAATCATCTCAATCAATTTGTGCCAGAGGAACTCATACCGGAAGCAGTTATTTTTCAATAATTTTAGAAGGCAATATAGTAAAACAACTGCCTAAAAACAATTCTAATTCAACCTGAAGCACTTGAGCAGCGTATCTCTGAGCTTCTGCATCTTGCTCGGCAAATCTGCGAGCATCTTCTGTTACCCTTTGCTCTTGTTCTACCCGCATTAAGACCTGTGAAGTCCGCCAGTAATAACAATCACCATGACAAGGCCACATCAAGTAAGGAAAGGAGAAATGAAAACTAAGTATGCAATCAAAGAACACGAAAACAAACCTGGAGCATGGCATTTTCCTGTTCCTGCTTATCGGAAAGAGCTCGGCGAAGCTCAGCAACTTCTTGCTCCAACTGCTCAACCTGGCAACATGGCAGAGACACACCAAGACTATCTTAAGAAAAAAGAGGCTATAAATTGGACACTAACTTTTTCTCTTGAAACTGAAAGAACCATCACATGACTACCAGAGGAACAAATGAAGAATTTTATTAAAGGAAACATCACTATGCATTTATTGCTTTAAATCATATTGTTATTATTGAAGAAACTATATCCAAAGAAGCAAAGAGGACTACAATATTAAACTTCACTTTCAAACTAAAGACGGACTTTTGCTTTGACCCAAAAACGACAAAAAAAATAAAATAAAATAATGAAACATTTATTTTTCAACACAAGTTCTAAAGGTCTTAATGTGGGTAGAGCAGAAAACATCATAATAAGTATTGCTTAGAACTTAGATAATTAAAAAATATCTCAAGGGAGCACATGAGCACGGAACATTACTCGAACAAATGAAAAGAAAAATTGTCATAAGCGAATGAATGCATCAGTTAAACCTTGGCACTCAATTGTCGTCGATTGTCCTGCTTTACCATCTCCATTAAAGCTGTCTCCAGTTCCTCAGCTCTGAGAAAACAAAGGAAAAGAAATAAGTTTTTATTTTTATTTATGTATTTTTTATTTTTTATTTTTTTTAAAAAAAGCTATATAAGAGGCTGAAGAACAAGAACATTTCGTAAGTGAATTTAAGGGTAACTCCTAAATCATTGATTGCAGAATTTCTTTTTTTTGCAATTAAAAAATAATGGTAGTTTCTTAGAATTTAAGACTCTTAGAAATCAAGAGATTACATCAGTTCAGTAAACGTTATAAAATCCTAGGGATTTAAAAGTCCATTGATGAGTAACATATACATATAGTTCATAGAACAAAGCAACAGGAAAACCTTGCAGAGAGCATCTTGAAAACAGTCAGAATGGTGTGCGAATGAACATTCGTTCTTGAAAGTAAAACAAGCAGAGAACCAAATATAAAGGTGTTTCTAACAACACGAGGAGATCATCAAAGATGCTATCAATTAAAAACTGTCATAAAATGCAACCATTATAAGCCTGATGCTAAAAAGATATTAAGATAGTTACATGGCTCAACTGACCCAGCAATTTCAGTCCAGCTGATTTCTGGTAGAACAATGATTCTTTTTGGAAAAATCATCAATCTCTGAGTGGCATTGATTGAAGGAAACAACAATTGTAAATTTTACACTTAAATAATCAGATGTAAATTTCAATTAGAATGTAAGATATGAGGGTAAAAAAAAAAAAGGAGAGACTATCCAGTGAGAGTTGAACAAACACAGCGTTGTACAATCTTTTACATAAATTCTCCAACATATATACATACTCTAGGAGCTAGTTTGTACCTAATCAAGTCCACTACCACCATAAAACAACTATGCAGAACCACAACTACCAGTTATCTTTACTTTCTATTTATTTTAATTTTTAGCGACATCTATACAATTTATTGACATAGATGGTCATTTTGCACCTAACATAAGAAAGAGAGATATTAACCTGAGTACAGCAGATCTTTTGTCCTCGAGCAGCTGGCATAATTCAACCTTCAACCATACCACCTGCATTTATGTCGTAGAACGTCAGAAATGTGGGCTAAACTACGTCAAAACAAACAAAAAATAAATTCACCATTACTTTTTTCTACACCTTAGGCAACAAATGAATAGCAGATTCAGGTAAAACAAGTGTGGTGACAATCTATGATATAATACCCCAATAACATAAAATTTGTAACGGTGGGATGCAATTGATAATTTTCCACAACATCATTTTCAAAGAGAACAAAACTCTCAATATATAACTCTCAGCCTAGAATCCTTGGGAAAGGGACAAAAATACATTACTTTACTACTTTAAAACGAAAAAAGATATAATGAAAAAGGTGGATCAAACATATAGGCAACCTGCTCTTGCAGATCTGGAAGAGAATCTATCTCCCCACCCCCTGTCAAGCTAATAAGAACTTCATCCACATTAGATGACCCAGACTCGGAACGAGATAAATTGCCATTGGTTTGTCTATCAATCAATTGCTCTCCTTTCTTTGTTTCTATCATAATTGATTTAGGATCTTGTTTAAAACTATAAAGTTTAGATGCAAGACCCTGAGAATCCCTCCATGCCAGAAGTCCCTTTGATCTTTCCTCAACTGCAGCTATCACAACGGGACGATGTTTTTTTCTCAACTCTTGTAACCTGGTTTCATTTACATTATGGTAACCCATACAGGCTGTCAATACTAGTTGGCTGCTGTCAAATGTTGAGCCAGCCAGTGATTGTAGCAAAGTGACTGCATCTCCAGCATCCTTTGTTGTCACCAATGCAGGGCCTACAAGTAACCAAGCAACATAAATTTAAAACAGAAATTTTGAACTATCCCCGCACGTTAAAGAACACACCAAAGGAAACACAAAGGAATTTTCAGTACCATATAATTCCATCAAAGCAAGTGCTGTTTTGAATAGCATGACGCGGTTTCCTTCAAAAAGAAGCACATCCCAGACTCGAAGAACTGCAAACGAAAGAAACCAATCAAATTTCTGGTGAGCTATAATGAAGATACTACCAGCGCCACTTATGAGAGTGCAAAGATTTGTGGAGCTGAGTTGATAAGAACATGCAGAGAATTCTAAATGCACTCTCAAACAAGACTATGATTTAATTCTAAAGATACATATAGAACCTGACCACTTTCCCATGGAAGCATGTTCACGAAAATCGTTAGAAACCATGGTCCTGTAACCCATGCCACCTGCACTCCCAGGTAATCCAGGTGATTGACTGTGAATGATGGTTAAGTTGACGTCAGTAACTGAGCAATATGTATCATGCAAAAAGAACATAAGCAAAGTATAGAAATACACAAACCGAGTTTAGGAAACCTCTCACGCACCAACTCCTCAAAAACAAGTTGATCTACCTGACAAAATACATTAATTTAACAGAATCCTCAATTTCTTGATGTACATGTGTGGACCATAGGGGGAAAAATGCACTAAACAACAACAAAAAAAATATAAAAAAATAAGGACAAAGAAAAATGTAACAAGAATTACCTGTGATTCTATCATTTCTTCTGAGTAATAACCATCAAAATAGTCATCAAGAATGCCCATCAAGGTCCTGATTTCATGAAATTTCTAGTTAAATCTTAAATATAGCCAACTAAGTTTTAATTGTGAAAAGTGACATAAATATCATGTCATGTGTTATTCACAAAACTAAAGAAGAAATTTTTATCAATACGTACATATGTGACTAGTCCCTCATACTAAAGATATTAAGATACTCTGCTGTTGTGAAACAACGATCAAGATAAAAGTTGAGTATTGATATTGACTAATAGGAAAAAGGTTAGGAAAGAGCAACTCATACAAACTCAAGTTTCTGAACTTACCAAAATGCATTCTCTTCAGGCATGAGTAGTAGTAACAAGCCAGCAAAGAAGTTCATTGCCTAAATGTAGATCAAATCAGAAAACATTAAAGTTTGTGACAAGAGAAATTTGAGAATGACATGGTACAGTTAAACAATGTATTCAAGCCAATTACCTGGCAATATCCAACAGAGGGATTATGCCGTGCATAGGCAGTAAGAAGACGCCTCAAAGCATTTCTACCATCCTCATCTAATGCTGGATGGCCTGGGAAAGTTCGAGGCAGATCCTGCACATAGAATCACTAACTATAAGTTGAGAAATTTGAACTGATAGCAGAAACACACAGGTAGGACTTATAATTAATGAATAAAGACAGCAGAAGAATTAACCTTCTCAATCTGCCCTTTCCATTTTTCAGCTACACCTGTGGCAACTTTAGTTGATCCTTTGTCTGAGTTTGAGACATCTTGTTCCACATTATTGCTACCCTTAGTTTCTGAAGTAAGCAGATCCTGGTAATATTTCTCAACTCTCCGTGCTCTTGCACCCACAAAGGCTTGCCAAAGCTGAAATTTTGTTAATCAAGCTATAAGCATACTCATCAATAATGCACCTCATGTGATAAAGATGAGTCAAACATGAATACATACCTCTCCCCTTAGAGCCATCGGCACTCCCCCACGAACAAGAACTTCCAACTCTTCTCTCCATGGAAATGACGACTCTGTAGGTACCCCATCAGAAGCACCACCTACAGCAGAGGAACCCATATTGTCACTTGAAGGGACATCTTGAATTGGATCCGACCTCTCCACATCATAGAACTCCTCCTCGGAATCCTCCTCAAATGCTCCTTTTGGTGATCTAGCTTCTTCAATAGAGGTAAGAGACTTCCCAGTTCCAATGTCTTGCTCGTCTTTTAATACATTGTTTTTCTTCTTTATGCGAATACTCATCATATTTTCAATGGCATGAAGAGATGGTCTAATCTCAGTCCATATTTGGATCCTATGAGTTTTTTTCTTAGGAGCTGGCTCTTCCTCTTTATTTGAAACACTTTCAGTTGAATCATTGGAACCAGGCTCCTCACCACCATCTTTTGCAACATCTTTCTCCAAACTAGCATCTAATTCTTGCTCTGAAACTTCTGAATGCAAAGACTTGTTATCTTCCACCTTATATTCCCCATTGATGGGTAATTGAGCTGACTCTGCTTGGCGTTCCAGGAAAGAATTCCACCTATCTGATCTTTCCTCCTCTTCTTCCTGAATGCATAAAACACAACACTTAGTAACTAAAATCCTAAAACACTCATCATTTTGAAACAGCAAAAAGGTGAAACAAGAATTGAACATTCCTTTATTTCAAGAAGAAGATTATAATTAGAACAAAACCTTGTAGATATTGGCATATTCCCGGTATCTCTGAATGTGCTGAGGTCTCACAGCAAAGCCATAGGCGTCCCTGTTCAGCACCAATGCCCATTAATCGTTCAATTTCAATAAGATCCACCAACGCCTAATACTCCCAACAAATTCATAGCTAAATTCGAACTTAAACCTGATAAGTTTGAACCCGACTAAAATAAATCGAAGCTCAAATTACTTGCAATCGGCTTCGAAAGATCGCCGACTGAGGCTGACAACAACATACTCTGTAGGAACACTCGGCATTGCGTCAACGCAATCTCAATCTACTAAAACCAGACCACATTGGACCACTAACTATCTAAAAACTGAGTCAATCTACTTGAAAAATCTCAAATTCACAACAATTCAATTCAAAGCAAGATCACCTACAGAAGCTCAAGCCCAAGCTCATGAACCAAAATTCTCATCACAAACAGAGGAATCGAGTCCCGCCCGGACTCAATTTCCACTAAATCAAAATCAAACAACACAGACGCAGCAGCAAGAACCAGAACAACAACAAAGATGTGAATAGTCATGGCGATCCACACATACAATTGTAAAACCCTAGCAAATGTAGATACATACAAGAGTAGTACGGACAAAGGCGTACCTCTTATGCTCGAAGGCGACTAGAGGATTGAGCGAATCTTTAGTGGCGGCCATTGTTGGGATCGGATATGGGGGAGCAACAGCGACGATTTAGTCGGTGAAGATCTCGGCCTCTTTATCTCTCTCTCTCTCTCTCTCTCTAGCGTTGGAGCCTTGATTTTCTGTAACCGAAGAATCGAGTCTTTAGAGAGATAAAATGGCCAAAATGGCGGGTTTCGTCGAGGGAGGAGTGGCTGAGAGAGAGAAGAGAGAGAGAGAGAGAGGGGCACATGCATCATAAGGGTGGGCGAGATCAGCGTCGTGCAATGTCATTACATGTGCGCCATTTTTCTTAACACGGACTCTAAGAGGACCAAAGAAACTGAAATGAAAATATAAGAAAAGAAAAGAAAAGACACAACACAAATAAATTTATTGATTTATTTATTAAAGAAAAAGACACAATTGAAATTAACTTTTTTTTTTTTATTATTTTCTGAAAATTAATTGAGTTAAAATGAAGTAAAGATAGAAAAGGGAGAAATAAAATAAACTCTTTTCTACGATTGAAGTTCATTCATAAGCTTTTTTTATGGAGTATCTCCGTTAAAAAAGAAACAAAACAGTTCATACATAAGCTTCTTTCGTAAGAAATGAGCCTTGCTTTAAGTCAAAAATATAGTTTAATTTTTCAAAAGGAAAACGACTTTTTAGTTTCTACTTGTAATATGTTTTGTGTTAATATTATTACCACTAACCACTAATTTATCCTTCTTTCTTTTTTGGGTGGCTTGTTATGTATATTAGTCTAGTAAAATGTTTTTCTTTTTTTTTTTTCTAGATAGATTGAAGTTCATCCATAAGCTAATATGGAAAGAAATGAGCTACTCTAGTCGAGAATTTTCTTTTTTTTTAAAAAATGTTTTGATTAGAGATTTTTTACTTTATTTTACTTGCAATATTCTTTTCCTTAATATTGTTACCACTTGCCACTAAGTTATCCTATTTATACTTTTTCGTTTTTTGGTTTCTTTTTTTCCCTTGTTTTGTACTTTAGTCTCTACTAAAAACAAATGGTAGGTGATCGTGGATCTAGCTACAATAACGTGTAAAACCCATCTTTCACATTTTTGCCCTTTATGTGTATTTTAATAAACCTAATTAGTGTGCTCTAATTACAAAATGGGATCGTGTTTTAGAAATTATAAACACCAAAATTGCTAATCAATTTCAAATGATAAAACCTTGTTCCTAAAATCAGCAATGTAATGAAAGAACAAGACAAAATTACCAAAAGGGGTTTGAATTTTCACTCATGATAGTTGTCTTATATTTTCCCTTTAGGAAGGCAAGAAAGCACTGCATGATGATTATTTGTGATCTCCAATGGTGCGCGTGAAATGACTTGAGGTTTTGCAACCAAAGGACCCACGTCTATGATTTGTACCATATGCATGAAGATAAAAAAGGAATTTTGGTTTTTTTTTTTTTCCACTTGCCCCAATTTGACCATACATTATTTTCTATCTTATATCTTAAATCTAACCTACATACTTTTGAAAGCCCTAAGTTTTGGTATGGGGTCCACATTCTTCATAGCTCACTGTGCTCAATCCTCCTACACAATAATCAAATAAATATTTTTGAAAAGGAAAAAAGGAGAAAGAAGGATGACCATCCATGCCTAATATATAATTACTACCATTTTTTATTACAACTTGGCACAATAGTTCAGGTGTCAGAAGATTGTACTGATGTCTCTACTATGCCTATTAAGATCCTAATTATTTAAAACTAATGATGAAAATTTCCTTGGGGAAAAAAAAAAACTAATTGTGAAAATTTTATAGTTTCTAGAACCTGCATGGTAATATTTGTGCTTTTTGTTTTTAAATTAAAATAAATAGTAAAGATGTCCTAAAAAATATTATTTGAGAAATCTATATCACATATTTCACCTTTGAACATGAATAATAAAAAATATGAATACTGTCAACTAAGCCAGTGTCTAACAGCCTAGAATTTTAAGGTTCACATAAGCTTTACTTTGATCAACGATCGAAAGGCTCCAAGACTGCATCATTATGTTGCTCTTGCTCAACGTGTTTTGATCCCCAAAAAAAAAAAAAAAAGGTACTAGATAGAGAAACACGTTTTAATCATCAGACGTGTCACATGTAACTGATTGTAGGCTTTGAAACATACTTTATTAGATACAGAGTTAATAATATCAATACTCCATAAATTATATATCTATTTTATTTTCAGAATTTTTAACTAATAAGAATAATATCTATATAATATAATTGTTGCAATATTGATCATTTTATCATATATTTTAAATATTTAACATAAATAAATTATTATAAACCATTATAGAACACAATAATCGTAGTCAAAAGTGAGATTCTGAATTTTTAACTTATACAGTAAACTACCAAGATATGCAATTATTATAGTAATAATTATTTTTTTCTATAAATTGTTACATTTTTAATATAAATGAGTCAAGTGCAAAGCATACAATATAATAATAATGACTAAAAATGAGATTTTAACTTATAAGAATAAATTATGCTCAATCATACGCTTTGTCTATAACTATTTTTCTTTAAAAAATTAATAGTTTATGCCAAAGAGGTCATTGATATAATAATTACATAATTCACGGGTTGGGTCATTATTACGTATGTTAAAAATTTAGAACAAAAAATGATACAATGAGTAGAATTTAGATATTATTGTTATATTTAATTCTTAGATATATAATAATATTTTATTACAATAAAATAAAAAATAGAAAAACTTAAGACTGCTACTACTACTTAACACTGTTTCATTCGTTGAATAGTCTGTCTTCAATTCAATAATGAAAACTTATAGCTTTATAGAATTTATAATTTTCTGTACCCCTTTGGTTTAGAAAATTGGGTGGCTGTTAGAGAATTAATTTTGATTCATGAAACATAATTTTTAATATTACAATTTTTTTGAGGGATCAATATCACAATTTTGAGTTCATTACTAAAAGGTTTTTGGAGATTAATTTAGCTGATTTACTAAGTAAATGTGACGTATTTTTAGTCCAACCAGTATTTTAAAGTATAATTAATCCATCTACTTGTGTTTTGAAAAGAAACAATCATATCGATTAAAGTAAAATAGTTAACATAAAAACTATCACAACAATAAGCATAATACATTTAGTGCGAAAGATTTTGCTCAAAAAAAAAAAAAAAGTTTTAGTGCGAAAGATAAGAGTGCTTTTGTTTATTTTTCATCTAAAAACGGCCGTGTCGGCAGAAAATAGTGACCGAGTTTAGAAGCACATAGTAATGGATAGCTTAAAGCTTGAGCAATAAGTGGTCATGTAGGCAAGTCACATCCACAAAATATCCAACTCAGTCTTTGGGATACCACACCTGAAAAGGAAATGCCTAGTCACTAAACATGACTATATCAAAATAATACCACCTTTCGCAATAAAAAAAGAAAATATATAAAAAGTATGCCGTATTATATGATGCCAATACTAGTACTATATGTATCTTACTGAGTTTATTATACACCACAATAAATGGGACTTGTGGGTGAGGCTTAGTCTATTTAATTATAATTTACGAACATATAAGATTCTATCCTGTAATGTTGAACATTAGTGACACCCTATAAGGCTATATAACATTGTATGCGCTATAATTTTTAATTATATTTATTTTTAAAATAGAACCACATAATTTAAAATTAGACGGTCAAAATAAATTTCTTCAAAGAAAAATAATGTTTCTAACATACTAACTAACGCTCTTCATTCATTAGAGTAACAATAAGTTAATCTTATTTTTATCTCACAGTTATAGTTTTTATTTCATTTTAGACCTCGATTTTTTAAGTATATTTATCTTAACAATGTCAATATGGTTTATAAAATGTGATAGAAAATCCCTTTAGACTCATGGATATGGCTTCCAAAAAGGACAATGTTAGTCATTTCAAATGTTATTCATAGATTTACTTTATTTAAGCAAAAATGCAGTTGAATATGTTAAAGAATTAAGGACTCTAAATTCGATGCAAGACTTAGAATCTTATAAGGCCTATTAACTTAGAATCTTATAAGGCCTATTTGGCTATTTGGTGCAACATAAATATGTTGTAGGCTGAATTCAATCTGAAAAATAAGACCAATGAGACTTAGTGACATGATTATATGTCAATACCATATTTGGTGGGAGAGAGTATGAATGATGAGAGCTATTGCGAATGAGAGAATACGGAAGATGGAGAGAATATTGATAATTTATTTGAATTATTTAGTAAGAAAGATGTGCATTATTTATTGTGAAATCTATTATACTTTTCATTTAACAACTTTTTAAAAGGGCATATATGTTATTATATATAAAATAGAAAAACAATCCAAATCTTCTCATTATGGGAATGATAATTCAAAGTAGTGGGTCTAATGGCATTTCTAATCCCTTCGCTTCTCCTTTTATTCCCTCGATGTCTATTGCCAAACAAATGATTTATCCCCCCCACACTACACTCCTCTACATCCTTCCACATATTATTTTTACCAGACATTAATATATTTAGTCTTAGATGGAGTGCAACAAAAGCAGTGGTTTTAAAGAGTTAGAATGCTTCCTTAAAAAACGTCTTTTCTATTCTATCAATGTTGGTCAGTTTCTGCTAAATATATTTATCAATAGAGCTAAATCTAACGGTTTAAGACTCATCTAATATTTTGTGAAGCCCTTTTGTTCTTGTTATAATTTTTTTCAGAAATAATTTCTATCCATCGGATTTGATTCAACACTTAGAAAGAAAAAAGCTCCACCAAATAATTCTTCTACTTTTTTTTTTAATTAATTACTAAAAGAAAAATTATTAAAAAAAATCTATTAGCATGATTTAAAATAGCCAAATCGCATTCATTTAAGGCCCTATCGCCTATGTAACAATCACTTGGAGTATTTCGTTGCCTGGTAATAGCCAAGACACGAATTGAGGTAAAATGAAACAGTTACATAATTCATGTGTTGTGATAGAGACATTATAAAATTCAAATGTGAAATACAATTGTGACAGAATTGCTAAAATTGACATCAACTCGCAATCTTTTATATACAATACATTTATAAATAATTTACTTATTGAGATATTATTTTTCATTCGTGGTGAGACTAATTAGGAGTGTAAATCTTAATTTATTTATTTTTATTGATTTAGTTTTTGTTTTTAGTTTTTTCGCTTTATGATTGGCCGTGTTATTTGATATTTAGTGAAAGTGCGGCTTGCTTTAAGAGTGAGAGAACTAGAGTTTGGTTTAAAATCTTTTAAGTTATTAATACAAATTAGCCGTCACATCGCGCTCTTTATAAATTAATATTAATATTACATATATTAAGTTTAATTTATAATTAGGTCTAATGTATTGCAATATTAAAGAATGTATTTATTTTTATAGTTATTTTGATGAGACGAATGTGACATAACTATTTGTTCAGTAAACTAAATTTAATATAAGATATCATTAATATTAAATATAATATTATATTATATAAAATATTAAAAAATATATTTATCTCTACATTTATTTTGATGAGACGAATATAGCACAATTATTTATTCGATGAACTAAATTCCATATAAGTTATCATTAATATTAAATTAAATATGATATTATAATATATATATATATATATATTACAATTAATTATAGCATAAAAAAATAATAATAGGACCAATCATATTATGAAAAAATAAGAGTTAAATTAAAAAAAAATTTAAAAATATATTGATTAAAGAAGCTATCACTTTCTTTGTTTTCATTTTCTCTTTATTCTACAATACATTAATAAATAATTTACTTGTTTAGATATTATTTTTCATTTGTGGTGAGACTAGTTAGGGGTGTACTCAAATGAGCAAAGCTTAATTTGTTTTTTCTTTTTCTATTAATTTAGCTTTTTTTTAGTGTTTCCGCTTCATGATTGGTCGTGTTATTTGATGATTTAGCGAGAGTGTAGCTTGCTCTAAGAGTGAGAGAAGCTAACATTTAGTTTAAAATCTTTTAAATTATTACTATAAATTAGTCGTTATACCGCACTTTGCACGAGTTGATATTAATATTATATATATTAAGCTTAATTTATAGTTAGGTTCAATGTATTACAATATTGAAGAATGTATTTGTATCTATATTTTTTTTGATGAGATGAATGTAGCACAATTATTTATTTAATGAACTAAATTTAATATAAAGTATCATTAATATTAANTTTTTTTTTTTTTTTTTACTTTTTCTATGTTTCAAGCTTAATATATATATATATATAGACTTTTTTTAATGATATTACTACAAATGTTTTTAAATAAAGAATATTTGTTACTATAAATACATATAATATTATATCTGGAATATTTTTATGCTACACATCAATCGGTTAAAATGAATTCGATTTTTTAAATTTCGGTTTATTTGTTTCGGTATTTATAGTTCATATTTTAAGTTGACTAATATTAATTGTCACAATATTTTAGGGGTATTTATTTCTAATATACAAATTTAGTATGTAAACTATTAATCAAATAAACTTTTAACTGTCAGTTGAAGTCTTTTAAACCTATTTATTCTTAATACTTGCACTGTAATTATTAGCTGTACAATGCTTGTATAAATAGAAAAAATAATTTTTCTATAAGAAAATGAATTAAAATTTGAAAAAAAAAAACACAAAATGGAAGGAAATTTTGTGATTTTATCCCTTTTGCAACAATCTAGCCGATATTTTGCCTGATGCTCAGGCAAAAAACTTACTTTCGATTGCAAAGAGATTTTTTCCTTTTGTTCTTGTAAATTCAGTATCTCCCCTTTTTCCAACACAAAACGATGCTTAAGCCATAAGATTGGGTTTTCCGTAGGGAAATAAATACTAACTGTTATAAGTGCAGGGCATATTTTATGATAAATTCAAAGTTTTACTTAGCAGATAACCCAAAGTTCGGACAAACAATTATAATCTTGGAATAACCATATAAAATACCTGAGAAATTGCAAGTTTTGTGAAAGGAATGACTATCAAAACGACTAGAATTTTTAGAAGTGCAAAAGAAGAGAAAGCTTCCAACTCTAGAGTGAGATTACATGTCATGAATATTCTTTTCCTACTAGTCTTATTTGGTACTTTAGATTAAAATTGAGATTATTTATCCTAAACTCATATTTTATGTTAACTTAGAAATAAATAATCAATAACCCAAAATAGATAGTCTTATATGAGTGAGATAATCAATCTCATTCAAAAGTGTAGGATTAGTTACATTGGGTTCTATATTAAAAATATTTTTGTATATTTTTTTAATTTTAATTAGTTTAAAATAAATCTATTACACATCCTAATAAAAATGGAAGTCACATTATAATAATAATCATAATCATAATCATAATCATAATCTAATACAAAACTATATCAAACATAAAATAGTATTATATTTATTTCAATTCAATCTATTACAATCAATTGATACAATAGGTATCAATTGCACCCTATAATTGCCTCATTTATTTTGGAATTGTGGCGTTGTTTGATTAATGAGATATGAAAGACAATAAAACTTAGGACAAATGATCTCATTTCCCCATAAATGAGCAAGTAAGTTTGAGTATATGTCTTTTATGAAAAGAGTCGTATAGATTGCAAATTTTTGTTTTTAAAATCAATTCGATTATATTTATGTTACACGCCAAATGACACTGGATAGTACAAGATAAGGCTTAACTTGGAAGTTGAAGAGTATTATATACTTGGCTAGAAAAGTGGAATGGACTTTGCAATTGCTTAAAAGTTCTAGACTATTTCTAGCATATTCCATGCACTTTGTAAGATTTTCATATACATTCTAGACATTTGACTAAAATATACATTTTAGACACCTCAAAGGACGAAAGCAAATGGCTTAATCTTAGCTACACATGTTTATAGAGCTACACTATAAATTGGCCTTTCGGCCTTCATTTGAACAAATTCGAGAGCTTTGTGAACAATTATATTTATAGTCAACTTTCGCACAATCCCTTTTAACCCTTAAGTTACTTCCCTAATTCTCAACTTTATAAGTCCTTTTTTGGTTGATATTTAGGGTTGTTAAGGCTGACTTAGTACAACCAAATGTGCTAAGTGATTCGCGATAATGGCTAGTCATAGTCTAGAGCCATGATGCCCTTCATAAGAGGAACCATTCAAATGAAAATCCCGTAATAGTAGGTTTCAATGACCAAATATGATTAATTAATTATTACTCATTGATAAGTGAATATTGTGAAATTTATTTCAAAAAATAAGTTTATATGTGACGGCTCACTTACTATATGAAAGGATTAGAGAAATAAATATGTAAAGCATCGGCCTTATATGGTTATGGTAAGTGTTATAACTCAATTCTTGGTTTGCACATTGCAATAAAATATGTACATGTATAACATGGCACCAATGCGTGGTAAAAGGGCTTCCAAAATGGAGAAAATGCAATTGAGAATTAAAAAGAAAAAAAAATTTATATTGACAACTTTTGACATAAATGTTTATATTTTAATGATATCTAAACATGGAATATTACATTACCACCTTTGACATCTTTTTTTTTTTTTCCAGAAAAAACACCTTTAAAATCTAAAATAAACTACACTAACACTTTTATGATAATTACATAGAAAAATATGAGATGAATTAACAAATAATACGAACTAGTATAATTTAAGTTTTTTTTTTTAACGAAGATACTTTTAAAATCTATTTAAAATCTATCTACATATCTATATTAAGTCTAAAGCAAAGAGAAAGTTTTAAAAAATGTGATAGCTTCTTTGATCAGTATTTTATTTTTAAAATTTTTAGAAAATTTTTTATTTAACTCTTATTGTTTTCATAATGTAATTGGTCCTATTATAATTTTTTCATATTATTAGTTGTAATATATATATGTATTACATAATATTGTATTTAATTTAATATTAATGATACATTATATTAAATTTAGTTCATCGAACACATAGTTATACTATATTTATCTCATCATGAATGTAGGGACAAAAATATCTTTAATGTTGTAATATATTGACCTAACTATAAATTAAGTTTAATATATGCAATATTAATACTAACTCAGACAAGACAAAGTGCAGTATAATATTTAGTTATGTATATGCTAAAAACTCGTAGATGATTTTACTAGTACGAAGAGAAAAACACGTACAAAAATACAATTAAGAGTGATAAAAGGAAATATATAAAAAAAAATATATATATAGGAATTAACCAATTCAAACCAATTTTCTATAAAGTTGGTTAGTTTGAAAAGTAATTTTTGTTACAATTTGATTAACAATTTTAAGGGTATAACCATCAAACTGACGATCAAATTGACAAAAACACCATATTTATGTTGTTTTTGTCCCTATATATATTTAAATACTCAATTATGCAGTTTATTGTATTATAATATGCATAACTAGTTTACAATTATTTTAAGTAGAAAGATGGTAAAAATTGTTTTTATAAAACTAATTATGCTTAAGTTATATAAATTTCTTAAATTTCATTTTACAATATACAAAATTTATAATTTATCAAACATTTAAATATTGTTTTTAAACAACACAATAACTTTATAAATTTAATTTACCAAATGTCTAGACTTTTCTTTACAATAATTGCTTCTACTCACGACACAATAATGTAGGATAACATAGTATCTCCAAACTGACCATAACAGATGGTGTATTTTCAAGTCTGGCTCAAGAGTTTTTCATGGCCTTAAGCGAATCATCTGAAACGTGGGGAGCTTTTTTTTTTTTTTAAAAAAAAAGAAAATGATTATCTTTTATGAATCAAATTGGGGAGCTTCTAAAAAAATTATTATTTTGTATGAATAGTTTCCTCTTTTTTATAGGTTTATTATAAAAGGTTCGATATTTTCTATTTGAGGTATTTGTTCTAATTACTCAGTACAAAGCAAAGGGTATATTTTAGTTCTCGAATTTTAGACTGCATCCAATTGTGTGCATTCAATCTTTTCATTTTTAATGTCTAACTTTCAAGGTAAAAAGAATTAAACTTTATTGACTTACAATAATTTAGACAGCTAAAAAGTAAAGAACTCTATTTGCATATCCACTTTATTTTTAATCTAAGACGATATTTGTTAAATGAAAGAAAATAAACTACAAAAACTATACAAATACCATAAACACACCACGTCACAAAGGCACAAATTACTGCAAATTTATTTTTTTATATTGTCTTTTAACGTGAAGTAAGCAATTGTGATATAGTAAAAAAAAAAAACTACTATCGGCTCTTATCAAAATATGTATAAAAGATGATTGGTTTTTTTTATTTCCAGGACGTATTTTTTTATTATTAGAAAATCACTTTAATTCTCTATATATATATATATATTTATTTTTAAATTCTTATCAAAGTTTATATAAGAGGATTATTATTTTTTTTTCCGTTGTAAGATGCGGTTCCTTTTTTCAATTTTATTTTAATATCTCTTTAATTCTTTATATAATATTTATATGTTTTGCATATTTCTCTATAAATTTTTTATTTAGATCATCTTATCCTTCATGTTGATCTACAATTATTTTGTCCGAGTAAATTTGAAGAATAAAAAGGGGACTCCCTTTTTAGAAATTAAGTTTTCTCTTTTTTTCCCTTTTTGCGCATTATTTGATAACGAAAATTTCTAAGTCTATCACATTTTGGTTCATGCACATTCAAAACCATGATAGGTGCATTTAACCGGTAGTTTGCCTTTTTTAGTAATTGTAATTATAAATAAATTTGTAATTAAAATTACGAATGTATATAGTTTAAATGGTAACTATTTTAATATTTTTTTATATATTATTTAATATTTTTTCTAATTTTTTATTATAAAAATATGTATATAATTAATTTTAATTATATAAAATAATATAAAAAAAAACTTACCGAATTGGTGCCTGTATATATCAAATTAAAAGGGGTTATAGGGACTTCGTAAAATAAAAATACAAGTTCATTTTATAATTTTTTTTTTCTTTTTTGTAAAGAAAAAACATTTTGTTAATGAAAAATAAAAAAGAAATAAAACAAAAGATGGTGTGAAAATTCTAGCGTAGAATATGTAGAAATTAAACAGAGAGGAATTGCTAGAACTATTCTCAACCAAGTTTTATCCGATCAAAATTCAAAAGTCAAGAAAAACAAAAGGAAAGAAAGAAGAAAAATAAAAAGTAAAAAAAAAAACCCACTTGCCCTTCAAAAAATTCAAAGTGTAAAATTTTCTGATCAAACAAACAAGCAAAGAGTTGTCATTCTCGTCCTCTTCCGAGTCAAGCTCCAATGCCAGGAATGGTCCTGAAACTGAGCATGGCGGTACCCAGTTATGCCCAAAAGCGGGTATGGGTCCGGACCATCACTACTACTACTACTACTACTACTACCACCAATACTACCAACCCCTCAACAACAACAACAACAACTCCAGTCTCAGTCTCCAGTTCCATAAGAGGAAGAGCCACAACACCTTCTTCCTCACTCTCCTTAAATAGAGGCCACCATAGAAGACTAGTAACGGCTACTATTTATAGGAACAACAACAACAACAACAACAACAACATCATAAGCTTAACCCCTTCTTCTCCCTGCGCACCCTCGGCGCACGATACCAAACCCCTATCCTCCTCCTCAGCCACATTCCACCACAAATGCCTCTCTTCCCTCTCTCCTTCTTCGTCTAGCTCAGGTTTTTCTACTTCTTCGTCTGATTTCAGAGAAGGGTTTTCTGGGTCTTCTTCCTCTTATTCTTCTCCTGGTTCGGAGTCCGATATGGGTTCGGAGAACAAGGACCACGGCGATTGGTCCGCCGGAGAAGTTAATGGGAAACAATCGCATCAACAACAGCAGCAACAGCAGCGCCATTCGAATAAATTCCTCACCTTGCCCACTGTTCTAACCCTAGGCCGGGTGGCCGCCGTTCCGCTTCTCATTAGCAGTATGTGATTTTTGTTTCGGATTTTCTGGGATCGTTGTTTGTTTCCTGGGAAATTTTGGATAGATCTGATTGGGTTGATTCTCAGATGGGCCAACGGTTATTAATGGGGATTATTGGTTGGCGACATATGATTAACTCTTGGTTTTATTTTTTAAAATGTAAATTCTTTAGATCTAATTTCTAATCTCTGATTTCATTTTGTTTTGGTTCCCATTTGGTTTGGTAGTAAGAACTTGACTACGCATAATCTGATTGTACACTACATTGAGTATTGGGTTCATTCTTTGAGATTTTGATGTCTCTATAAGAAAATCCATGCCAAATGTTCCTTCTTTTCTGTCGATTTTCGTTTGGATTTCATCGAGTTTTGCGAGAAATTTAGGCTCTTGTTGCTAGACTCATGCATGAGATATAAATTCTGTGTCTAGTGGTTTAGAATATTTTGATGTTTCTGTAAACTGTAGGTAGGTGATTTCCTCAGATGCTTTGTTTCAGTAGGTGATGACGGGTTGTTTGGCACTGTGCTTAAAAGAAGATCAGTTATTGTATTTATAGATTTCCTCATATTTCTTTGGTCTATAGGTTTAGTTCATTTCCACCCGGTAAACTCCTACAGACTCACTGACGATGAGTCGGTTCCATAACTGTGATATCGACACGTATGAACCTTACCAGATGAATTGGATAGCATCCTTGTTTCTCTTGTTTGCTGTGTTATATATTCTATTACATTGATTGTTGCAGTGAGGTCTTGCATTTTACTTTAAGTAGACTAATGTAGTCACTTTTCTTTTTATGCTAGCTTTCTACGTGGATACTTGGTGGGGAACAACTGCTACGACGAGTATCTTCATTGCTGCAGCGATTACTGATTGGCTTGATGGGTATATTGCTCGGAAAGTACGGTTTCTCTGTCTTTCTAATTCAAAAGGCGTAGAAGTTCCTAAATTTATTTTATTGCTCTAATATCTTGATCATCTTTTTTCCAGATGAGGTTAGGATCGGCATTTGGGGCTTTTTTAGATCCAGTAGCGGATAAGGTATTGTTGTCCTTCTTATATTAAATTGTTGAGTTGAGCTAGTTGGCGGTGGAAAAGCATGCTTTGGTTATTTTCTAATGAACATATAAGAACCTGGATCTGATTGCAATGCCTACTGAATGCAGCTCATGGTTGCTGCCACTTTGGTCTTATTATGCACCAGACCTTTGGACATTGGTATATTTGGAGAAGTTCCGTGGCTACTAACTGTACCTGCAATTGCAATTATTGGTAGAGAGGTAAGATAATTATGTGTTTTTTGGTACTCTCTCTTTTCTTAGTTACAATGCCACAGGTAATGTATCTGTTATCCCTGTATTTACAACATCTATTAGCTGCTGTAGAGATAACATAGGCGCATTTATTTACTATAGCTACTGCTTTATTCTACATGCTTATATTGGATTATATTGTCCACTCTGAGAATTTGCTCATTAATCCCACCCACCCCACCCACCCACCCACCCACACACACACACACACAACCAAACAAGAAAAAATCACACAACCAAAAAAGGAAAAATTAAGCTTACTTGCATAACTTGCTGTACTTCTACTCTGGTATTGCATGAAATATATTGTAGATGGACAAGGGCATCTTTTTGTGATTGGGGTTTACTTTACTTATATTTAACTGTCACGCACGACCCAACTTGCACAATCATCAAAGTGGTCGTTCTAAATGCTTTTTAGGTGGCCCTATGGTTCACTAGCTTCGGTTTTCTGTGATTGCCTATTGAAGTTTTCTTTCTGCCCTTGTTTCTCTTTTGTGAGTTGCAGATCATATGGTGCTTTTAGTATATGTTTACTCAAGTGGCCTTTTCATCAATTGTTGTCATTTCCTTTCTATCTGTTTCTGCTTCCCTTGCCCTTTCCTTTGGCAGTCATACCTATTTATCATTCATCTACGGGGATCATCTTACAAATTGGTTTGCAACTATTTTACAGATAACCATGTCTGCTGTTAGAGAATGGGCAGCTTCTCAGAATACCAAGCTTTTAGAGGTTTGTTTCCACTTCCTGTTGCACCAAAACAAACTACCCTTTTGTTCCCAAACTTGTGAAGCTATCCCTGACTTGCTATCAGAGCAATAACTAATCTCGATAACCATACATTATTCTCAGGCTGTTGCTGTAAATAACTTGGGGAAGTGGAAAACTGCCACACAGATGACTGCTCTAACTATCCTCTTGGCCACTCGAGACAGCAGGTTGATTAGCTCACTTTCTTTCTTTCTTTCTTTCTTTTTTTTTTTCCAGGCCCATTTTCCTTGGTAAAAAGATTTGATCAGATTGGCGTTTGAACTTTATGGCTATTATCTGAAACCTTTCTTTTCTCCCTGCAAATTTTGTAGTCTTGGAGGGCCAGGAATTCTTGTAGCTTCTGGTGTTACTTTGCTTTATATCTCAGCTGGACTTGCTGTTTGGTCTTTGGTTGTGTATATGAGCAAGATATGGAGAGTACTGCTGAAATAGAACCCCAAGTCGGCTGTTTTGTATCCGCCGACATTTTTTTTAAAGTACTTCGCACTGGGGCTCTACTGTTACCACACATTAGATGATCCTTTCATCAACTGGTCACTCCTTGGAGCTTCCACAGATACAATGAAAGCAATTTTCGTGAAAGTTCTATATATTTACTTTAATTCGAAGCAGATTGATAAGCTGGCTGGTATGAGTTTTTCAATCTTGGAACATTTAGGCCTCTATCACCAATGGTTTTGAGAGAAAATTTTGGGTTGTAGATGTCGATATAAGTTTTTCCAATGACAAGTCATTACTTGGTGGAAGTCGATTTTTGGTTTTTCCATTTCTTTGGAAGATCATGAATCTTTGAAGACGATGTTTGGATGATGTAGCATCAGTTTAGTTGCTATTGCAGTCTTGGTATTGGAACTGCTCCATTTTTTCTTCACGGATAAACAAAGATTTGGGGTTAGAATTTCTCATTGTGTAAAATAAATGCTACAAATTTCTAAAGATACAGCTTTTAGATTCTTGTGCTCATGTCGTTTACTAGGTATAAATATTTTGGTATATCTTATGATTTCGCTACAGGTAGAAGTTGATTATAGTTTATTCATTTCTGTATCTCATTTTTCCAAATAGTTTGAAATTTTAAATAAAGTACCGCTGAAACTTTCATATTATGAATGGCTTCTTTTAACAAGTAAATGACATCTCGTTTTTAGGATAAAAAGACAAATTACATGTTACTTTTACGGGCTTTAACGGCAGAAAAAGTTTAAACGATTAACGCATTATCGTTTTCTTAGTCCTGTGTATGCATAGAGATATAATATTTACGCTTTTTCAGGAGCAAAAACCGAAAATTCACGAGGCCAGTGTTCACAGAATTGTCATGGCAAGGATACGAAAGAACAGATGAGATCATACCTTAACAACGTTATTACAATAGCCATTTAATTGTTTTTGTAATCTTTTACAACTCATATTAATTACATTATTTGGCTCTCCTGAGCTATGGCTACTTCTCTAAAGAGGGCACGCGTAGAAGAAAAATCCAAGGCCAAGTGGGAACATCTTGGTCTGAAATACAGATTTCAGTTCGGAATCTGCATAATGGATTAGGAAACCAATGAGAACCACCTAAGTTAATTCATGCAATACATTTTGTTTCTTGAGCTTCTTTAACATTTGAGGAAACAGAATCAGTGATAATGGATTACCGAGAAACGCTTCTTGATGGATGCAATAATTTCCTTTGGATCGCTTCGAGTTGGTATGTATCCCTCAACTTTGTTAACCTCCTACAAACAGGTTGAGATATTGATCAATCTGAAATGTGCTGCCATAGTAAGACTATACAAATGCTAGATACAGTCTCTTGAGCCGTTGATCAGCGTGGGATCTACGTGTGTCTCATCATAGACTGATCAACGGCTGTGTTTGGACACTCACAGATGTTGGTTTCAAAGGGACCCCAAATATATGTCAGTTTTACGGCCACAGCAGAAACAATGCCTATAATCAGTAACTTAAGTGATGCTATGTTCAAATGCTAGGATTACTAAACTTGGACTTATTTCAGGAGAAGTCTCATAGTCCTGAGTATGCATGTGACAGCTAAGGTTTAAGATATGTGCTTGGTTTTATTGCACGAAATATGTAAAAGAAAAGAGAACAGACTTTGTAGATTTTGTCATACCTCAATCCAAGCTTTCAGTTTAGGCCTGCCAGCAGTGATGTCATACTTCACGACTTCTGATAGGAAAGGCTGAAATCTTTCAATGAATGGAACATAAGCTATGTCCACCTGAAGATTAAGAACCAAAATTTAAACACAAATTAACATTTTAGATACAATTCATGAGAATGTACGTGAACCTTGCCCAAGTATCGGTGGATAGAAGATATCAGTGTGCCACATTACCAGACTGAACTGACCAAGAAAGAAGGGTCCATCTTCGAATTTGGAAAGAGCAGTTTCAATATAGTCGAATGCAGCAACTGTTGCAATACAAAACCATGGTTAGATTTTTCATTTTCGCCTCAGATGACATCATAAGAAGCAACTTTGCAGCTTACCAGCTTCGTTCACGTCTCCTTTGAATGAAGAATAGACAGATTTATTGAACGAGTCAGTATTGGAGAGCAACTCTTCGGCATACTCTTTCTTTGCAGCATCCTACATTTTCTCACTTAGCATTTACTTAATTGTAGATGTAAAAGTTGGTAAGAAAATATCCTCAAATCTTACATCAGGCAAAAGTGAAGGCCCTTCAAAGTGACTGTCAAGATATTTGATCAAGTCAAGACTCTCTCCTATGACGTCATTGTTGTGTTCCAGTGATGGCACCTGAGTTAAAATTCGACATTAGAAACACCTTCCAGAAAAAACAACAGATTTGATATTGAGAATTGTTGATTATCTTGTTAGAAATATGATTTCTCTCTGTTGCGGAAGCGCACTCGCATACAACCACTATATATTGCCCCAAACGTCAAAGAAAATAAAGAAAAGAAAGACGAATATGGCGTGGTTCAGCCATAAAATCTAGCCTACGGGCACAAGTTAGAATATCATTTTCACTTTATTGAGGAAATTACACAAGTGCATATCACTCGCTCTTACAAGACTCCCAAACTCTCTTTATGCTTCAAATCCAATCAAGATTTAAACTGATTCTCTCACAGATCATAATAGGACAGCCTGTGAAACATTTCAAAATCTTGTTTACGTGACGAAATTTGACTGCAAAATCTCACTAGGTTTCTAGCTCAAGGCTTCTAGTTAAAAAAAAGACTGTTTTGTTAGACTGGCTCACTGGGGTTTTAACTCTACGTTGGATCACATGTTTCATATGCATGAAATATATCCAAGAAACTACATCATGCATACACATTGTAACTAAGTTTTAATTTCACCTTGTTAGGAGGGTAAACTTTCTCCTTGTACCAAGCAGGCCTATCTTGCAGATCAAGGGGAACCAGTTCTATCTTTTCCTGCAATCCCTGTTCCCAAAATTGTTGGAGGAGAAGAAATTGTGAGTTTTGTGTCAAAAACAGTGGCCCAAGTGACATTGCTGCCAAAAAGACACAAAATTTTCACATATAGGCAAACACCAAGGACAGGTTTACCAATCCGCAAAGGGAATAAGTAGAGAGGGAATGGAGGAATAAGAAACAATAAATGGAGAATGCTACGATTCCTTTCATGTGTACAAATTAGTATGTAAACACATGAAAGGGAAACATTCTATTTAATCGTTTACAAAATGTATTATGCAGAGCTTACATTAATACAAGCAGAAATCATCAAAAAGATACATATTCATCATTTTTTCCTTTCTACTCGATCAATATCTAGCCAACCATTCTTAACTAGATATACACCAAAAGAAGTAAAGCAAGTTTCAGATGACAAAAAGTGTGAAAAAAAAAAAAAAAAAAAACACCTTAACATTCCGCGTAATCCACACGCGCTGCGCATATGGGCATATGTAAGCTAAGTACAGCCTATCAACAACACCAAAGAGAACATATTAATGCAGAACTCTTTACTTGGTTGAACGACAATAACTCTATGTGGACGAATCCAAACGACATAAAATATTCTGTCGTTTTTTGTTCACTACCTTGTTTTGCCATCAAAGAGTGGAGGAGGATCAGAACTAGAACTGAGAGTAGGTGGGCGCACCTCTTGCACACTTCTTCACAAACCCAGACCGAAACAAAAGAAAAAAAAGATTAAAAAAAAAAAAAAAAAAGGTCAATTTTCCGAGAACAAAAAAAAAAAAATCCGGGAAAAAAAATGAAAACAAACAACAACCCAAGATGAGAACTGAAATACCCATTAGCCATATTAGAATTCAGCAATAGGGTTCGAATAAAAATTAAAATAAACATTAAAAAAAAAAAAGCTAGTCCTTTTAAGAGAAGACCCCTGAATTATATACCCAGTAGCCATAGCTGCAAAGACCAAGGTTTTGGTTCTGGTTCTGGTTCTGGTTCTGGTTTTGGTTTTGGTTCTGATCCCAAAAGAAGCTTGGAGCTGAAACTTAGGAGTGGAAAATATCTTGGGGTTTGGGAGTTTGATCAGGGACGAGTTGTTGGGGAAGGAAGAAATTAATGGAGCAGAGCTGGTGAAGCTTCTACCACAGCTTACTTTAAACGTGGCCATTAATTTTTTACTCTGACCATATTGGTTGGTGAGAAAGTTATGGTGTATGTATGGATCAGGTTAATAAACGTGGGAATTGATTAATTGGATTAGGATTTTCCATCTTGTCTACTGTGATGCAGCAAATAAGTTTATCCTAGATCCTAATCTTATCCTGTCATTTATTGTCCCCACCCCATGAGGAAAAATATCATTACCTTATAAAGAATTAGAAAAAAATTAATCTTTATCCTATCATTTATTGTCTCCACCCCCCCTCCTCAGGAGGAAAAATAATATCATGACCTTATAAAGAATAAAGAAAAAGGAGAAAAAAAAAAAATTGAGTATACTAATTCACAATTCCTGTAATCTCTTATATTAAGATTTCACTCATTGATGATCCTTTGAACGAAAATAAGAGAACTGATTTGGGGAAATTAGACAGTATTTTTTGAAAAAAATTTGAAAAATATACTAGTTTATTAGCGTTTTTATAAGGTATACACGATTTTTATTATAAAAATATCATTTTTAAAAACATATTTATAAAAATATTATTTTTTAAAACAGAAAATAGTAACCGGTAATAAGTTTCTAAAAGCTGGTAACTAATAATTAAATGTATTTATAACTAGTATATAAATGATAACGATAGCCAATTTTCAAAAATTAGCAATTGGTAATCATTTTAAAAATGATAATTTTCTTATAAAAAAATTATTAAGTGATATTTTTTTTAATAAAAATCACACAAAAATTTGAAAAAAAGTCCGACTTTCATTTTTTTTTTTTGGTAATTTTTTGCTTTTTGTAGGTAAAATTGTTAGAAATCCAAGTGATTTTTAATCGTACATTTAGTACATAAGTTTTTGTAAATTCTGCACATAATTATTGAAACTTAGAAGAAAGAATAGTAAAAATGTGCCCATGGAAGAAAAAAATATACACATAAAATTTGGAATTTAATAAGCAAAATTATTTTAGTTTTCTTTCTTTTTTTCTTTTTGTTAGAAGGGGAGAATGGACTTAAGTGGAGTGAAAATTTTCGCATTTCAATAAGGTTGGTTCTATTGTCATTTTTTTTACCCCTCATTTAGTATTAATAAATGGCAAATAATATTTTTATATGCAATGATGTAAATGGACATAAATAATGTTAATTATCCATAATCTTTTTTCTAAACTAATTACTTTTATCTTCAGCTACACCCTCTTAAACAGAATTGACAAAGTAAATCATTTAAAAAGAATCTTAAGCAATCATATTGTTTCTTTTTAAATTAAGTATTAATAGTTAGGAAAAAGATATTGTAAATTCCAAATTCCAATTCTCTCTCAAGAACCCTAAAATAGAATTCAAGAATTCTTCTTTTCTTAGTTGTCAAGAACCTAAAAAGTAATTCAAGAATTAAAGTTCTCTTCTGTAGTTCTCAAAATCCTTAAAAAAAAAATACTCAAAAACCCTAAAAGAAATTCAAGAATTTTGACCTCTAAAAAGTAATTAAAGATTTATCACGTTTTAGGAGAAATAGAAAAATGTTTAGTATTTAGAATCCCAAAAGTTCGATCACTCTAATTCCTATAATTACAAAAACAATTACCATATCTTGATTTATGGGGTGAGTTTTGACAAGAAAGCAAAAGGTTACAGAAGAAGACAAATAATTAAGATATTTTCAAAATTAATGTGTGAAAAAGAATTTATTTTTTCTATTGATAACCAATCTGGGAATGAGAAAAGATTAAAAAAGGATGTATTAAAAAAAATAGACTTTTAAATTTTAAAATTTTTAAGTGGTATCTATTTAGGGGGTTATATTGACATCCACTTTCCGGCACCATCTTTATTACAGAAAGAAAAAAAAAAAAACATCTCAATAAATATATTAAAATACAAGGACAAAATTATCTTCCTTTTTTTAGACACTCTATCAACACCCTTTGTATTTTCATGCTTCATCTCTTTTGATCTCTATTTCAGTTGTATCAATCAATTTTTAAGATCTTCACCTCAAACAATTTAATAGTGTTATTTTTCCCTCACACATCATTACTCACTATATATACATATATAAATATATATATTTTTAATTTTCTATTTGAATCTTCTTCATGAATCCTTTAAAAAACCTCTGTAACCTTTTCTTTTAATCTCATTTTTGACCCATTTAATTTTAATAATAAGATTTTGCATTTTTTTTTCTTTTTTCTGATTTCATCTTCCTACAAACAATTAAGAAAGATTTCTAGGAGTAAATACAAACCGTAGAGAAGCATTAAGAAAATGAAACAAATAGATGCTGTCACTTAAGTTTATTTTGAAAAAAAAAAAAAAAGATTTAACTTTAGCGCATATGATATTTTCCAAGAGTCTTTAATAAACAAAATATTTCTTTCCTTTCGATAAAAAAAAATGTTTCTTTGTTCCAGGATTGAAGAAAACCTGTTATGGACAATGCCTTGGAGTGCATTGTGGTGGACATAATACGTCTTTAATTTTTGAAGTTTTAACAAGCTGCCTTAATGAGTAACTTTACAATTAAAAGAGGTGTTTTTATATATCCTTTCGGAGTGCAAATAAAATTCCCCATCTATTTAGAAAAGATGTGAGATGTGGGAAGAGAAAAAGGGGGGAAATAATAGAACCTCCCTATGATTAGTGGTATAGATCAGACTACATTCACAATGGGAGTACACATTATTGATAGGAAATGGAAACTTAAAAAGTCTCATTCCTGTTTCAAGCCGAGAAAATTAACCATAAAAGCAAACTAATACATTTATCTGGAAAATCTATTGTTTATCTATTGTTTTTTTTTCTCTTAAATAGGAAGAAAGTGAGACTTTTCTAAGTAGGTAATTTTAAGCGTGTGATTGTCCCTTGAGGAGGAATGATTTAACACGTTTTTTTTTTATATAATTTTTTTTCTTTTCCTGAAAAGGAAGGATTAACAACTTGTTAAACATAATAAAAGCGTTTTAAGATAGCTAAAATATGAGTTAACCTATGGTAAAATGCTAAAAGGAAAAAGAAACATATTCATTATTGTCACTTGCAGTAACATGGAACTAACTAGTCACCGCTAAGGATTTGAAGACTAACCATTCTTCGCAACTATTTAAAGTTATAAACAAGAGTAAGCCTTGGGCTACCAAAACTTGTGCTAAACACTTACGCTAAATGACTTTGACATATCTTTTAACTATTTTTTATTTTAAAGTGAGACTGCGTTTAAGTTATATGACTAAAAGTTTAAGTTATATGACTAAAAATAATGCTATATCATTATGTAAATTTTTTGTAATATCACTTTAAATGGTGTAGTCTAGTCTTAAAATAAAAAATAAAAAATAACTGAAATACATGTTAAAGTCATTTGGTGCAAGTTTTTAGCGTCGTATCACTACTCTTTAAACAAACTAAAGTGATGATTCAAAAGTCTCAACCATTCAATCAGGTTTTAAGTTTACATAAATTTTAGGAAAGTAAAAACTCGCACATTTGAACTGTTATCTGACTGTGTTACACACGTACTATGTACTGTGACTAACAATTTCAAGGAAAAAAGAAATTGCAAGAACAGTATAAATAATGCATACATACGTTTATGTACTGTGAACTAATACAAAGGCAATTTCAAGTAAAAAAAATAAATTGCACGTTTATGTGCAGTATAAATAATGCATAAGAATACTTCATTATAATGTATGAATCACACTTAGATAGCAGTATTACATAGCTTAAATCGAATGGTAGTTTTCTGTGTGGCAATCAACAGATAAACACATTTTATCAGCTTCTATAATGTCTTGTGGCATTATGCAGAAATTCACCAAGCATGGCTATACATTAATTTTTTTTTTTTTTAAAAAAGAAAAGAATAAAGAAATAAATCTTTCTTCCTCTTTTGGAGAAACAAAATTGTCTCTTGACACAAGTGAAGATAATGATTTAGCCAGCTCCTTTGATTGAGATAAAAGGTCCACGCCAGAAGCTACGACTGATCAGATGTGAATCAAGAAACAAAACTATTACTGTAATATCATCGTGAAAATGTCTCCTCACCCCTCGATCAATCTTTTTTAAGTCTGAGTATCTCATTTCTCGTTTCTTCGCCGCTTCACGAAGAGCAGTTTTAATGAGTTTCTTTGCAATACCCTGCACAATTATAATAAATACTCCTTTAGAAAATTACAACACTGGAATAAAGTTTCAAATTTCATTCAGACAAGAATCAAAACCCATCAGCATTCTAATAAGTGATTTTTTGAAAAAATGGACAGAGAAAAACTATTTTCAAGGTTGCAAGAAAGAAATATTAGAAAACGCATGCTTACACCGATAACTTTTTAAGTTGTTTGCAAGAAATAGAAACATAAGGGAAAAAACTTAGAAAAAGAAGAAAATTCAGGGAGGCGAGGAGCCGGGGGGTGCAGTGGAATGTAACGGGGTGCTAGAGTTGTTTGAAATAGGAACAAACATGACTAAAATAAATCAATACAAGACCAAGCCCCAAAAAAAATAAATCAATAAAACGTTAAATGGGATTCTTACATTACGTGGACAACTGTGGACAATGTCAACTGCTTCCTGGTTGCTCAAGTGCTCCCATAGACCATCCGAAGCAAATATCAGAAATTTATCCTCAGGGAAAAGTCTTTGAACCAATATTGTAGGTTCAGCTTTAAGAATTGGCTTGTGGAAAGGTTCTGGTAGTCTAAACTTCGACAATAGAGGCTCTCTATTGAACTCTGCCCTTTTAAGATAAGCATCACCAATGGATCTTGAAACCTGTAAGAGTAAATCAAGCATGTGTCATCTTCGTGTCTGGGGATTAAATCATGCAGATATATGTTGTACTACTTTACTGTGTACATCTTAAAAAGAGACTGGTAGTGACTCATAGAATATAGAAATCACATTTTAAAAAGACACGGAGAGTAAACCAAATAAAGTAAGTTTAACAAAGGTCAAGGAAGAAATATATCCCATAATTCGGAGGATATCAGCACAATGATTCACACACACACATATATATAACAAGTTTCGAGATATTGTAAGAAAGACACAAACAAGTTTCAAGATATTGTAAGAAAGACATAAAGGCAATAAACAGTTCATATATAATTAATAATTTACATCCCATGAAGCCCAATTACCTGTATCAGACCCTTCACTCGCCACACCTTGTGCTTTAAAACCACGATCTGTGGATCATCCGGATGCAACAAGTGCAATTCCTCTCTCACAGATTCAAAACTTGCATTGTGCTCGATTGACAATTGAACAGCTTTGACCTGCTTAACGGCCTTCTCTAGTCTTCCTAACACCACTCTAGAATCTCCTGCATTTGCAATGTATAGCAGCCCGCTACATATTATGCCTACCAAACAACATGAACCAACGGAAGCAAGCAGCGGTTTAATTAGCCACTGCTTCTTTACTAGAGAGAGGAATTCCTCTTCGGTTTCCAAAAATGCTTTGCTGATAACATCGGCAGACATACCCTGATTCTCTGATGTGAATTCTGCACCATGAATAGCTGTCAAGTCAGTAAAAGTATGCATTAGCTATCTAAATACAGGAAAACCAACAATGGGTAAATAAAATCAGTCCATGTTTGGCATCCAAACAAATCTCCAGTTTTCCACGAATATTATCAAACCGTGATTGAAGAAATTTACATTTGTCAAACTCATACAAAATAGAACTCGTTTTTACACTACTTTTGTTGGGAAACAAAAAGCAGCAATGCAATCGACTTACGGAAACTTGAGAATAACTTGAAAAATAGAAGTGTGATTTCAGTTGATTCTATAAATAACTGTGTGATACAAGAGGAAGAAGAACATACCTTTGATATGTTTAAACAGGTGCTCATTTACAAACCGAGACGCCTCAGGACCTCCATGTCCATCATAAATTCCAACAAATGTTCCTTGAGGACCTGACTCAACAGTGCTCATTGGTCCTGATTCAAGTTGGCTTTGGTCCTCCAACAAATTGTTTGCTTGAACTACAGCCATTGAGAAGTCTCCGTTAACATGGCGTCCTGAATCCTTATACCATAATAAACCATCAACCCTGCCATTCGCATCTCCAGCCTTGCTCAAATTATCACCCTGAACCGAAGGTTTAAAGCAGGGTGACATAATCTTCATCAATGTAGCCGATATCATCCCTTACATATTCTCAACCAAATGACCCAGCAATTGGATTATTCAGCAAACATGTACTAACCACGATATCTAATCCTATCCTTCGCTCTAATTTCTTCACAAGTTCAAAAACTGGTTCACAAGTTTCAGGAATCAAATACTCATTGATAAGCGCAGACACCATTAATTTGAAAGGGTGTAAGACATTAAACACTGTGATGGATTTGATTGGAACCTGCACATAATATCGAGCTTATAATCATAATGCAAACAATATGAACCTCTACTTAAAATAAAAAGAACAAACAAAGCTAGATTACAATATAAATTTGAAACAATAATCAAACATACATACCCAATATGCACAAATACCAATTTTTGTTTTAAAAAAAAAAAAGATGGGCATGTTCCAAAACCTATACAATTGAATCGGAAAAAAAAAAATCAAAGTTCAAAGCTTTAACAATACTTATCTAGGATCATAAAACTCAATGGGTACTTTCTGGGATTGACTAATCAGAATTTGAATGTGAAGAAACTCAATAAATCCATCCATCTATCATGAATTTAAGAGTTTTTTCAAAATGGGTATATCGAAAATTGAATCAGCATCACAAAATATATTTGCCCAATCAAAAAAAAATTATAAAAAAAAAACTCAAGAAAATTTCCTTCATACCTTAAATCCAAACACAATGACTGAATTCGCAGTGGCCGGAAACGAAATTCCGATTACGATCTCAAATGATCGTAAGACAATGAAAAAGATAAAACCCCTCTAAATTTAAGACCTGGGGCTGAGAATCGGGCCTGAGAAAGTTTGAGAGAGAAAGTAATCAGAACGTTGAAAAGGGTAGATAGATCTAGTGAGAGAAAGGGATTGCGGAGCTGGAATTGGTTCTCTACGCACACAACAACGAAGCCCTCGGTTCGAAATCCATTGGAGGAGAGAGAGAGAGAGAGGGTACAGAGAGAGAAAGAGGGGTAGAGAGAGAGAGAGAGGGCTTTGGCTTGGGTTGGATTTCGGGTTTGGAATTTCTAATATACGGGCTCTCTCTCTCTGGGGTTTTGACTTTGACCTTCAACAAACCCCCATTTTAGGCAACTTTTTCTCTTCTTCTTTTCTCCTTAATTTAGTAATGTGAAAGTTCGTTCTCTCTTCCTATTTGGGTATATTTATTAAAAATTAACTGACTTTTGTGCTTTTTGTATTTTTGAATTTTGTTTATCAAAATATTAATTAAGAAATTAATTACATTTTTGACATATATAAGTATAACTACATAAATATTAATTTTTATATCCGACATATGGATATCACGTTATTTAAACTTTAACATTATTTAGTCAATTTTCTATTCGTTGGACATTAGTTGAAACTTACCTAACAGGCTTCACATGCTCTTAGCTAAGTGAACGGGATAGAAATTGGGTATTAGGTCGGGAGTTTAACTCTTAAGATGCGTGAATTATTTTTTTTTATTTGTAATAAATAGAGGTCATTAATCAAGATTCATTTTTTTTTATAAAAAAAAAAATTAAACTATAGATGCTAACTTATTTTGGAAATTTTTGTTTTTTTGTTTTGGGATTATACGTGGAGTTCAATTAATGGATAACTTTATGTCAGTATGTGTTATGTGTTAAAACTTGGCTATATATATGTACGTATATTGTTTGAGAAAGTGAACTTTGGCTAATTGAGTTCCATATGGTTTATCAATTGCATAATTTCCCTAATTTAAGAGGTATCAATTTGGACCAACTTAATTATTAAACAAATGTTTTCTTTTAAATAAATAAATGTGGTTCTTTAATAAGAATTAAGATCCAGTCCATCTGGAATTAGAGATAAAAACCTGCTTCTTATTAATAATAAAACAATGTACACAGTTTCGCACACAAAAAGCTTATGTTGTGAACAAGGTTTCTTTGGAAAAATGAAAAGTTTTGCCAACTAGAATAATTATCACCTTTAAGAGACCTTATCCCTCTCTTTCTTTTTTGTTTGTTTTTTGTTGTTTTCAAATTTGAAGCATGAGCTTTTCAAGATTATATATGAGTGATTATTATTTATATAAAGAAAATCATGGTTGATTTGATTTGATAGAAATATTGATTGACTTCCACAAATTTATCCATTTAAATGTATATTTAATAAACTTTTGCGTAAATTTGCAAGATTTTTAAGGGATCTAATAATTCTTTTAGGTTGTGTAACTCTTTCCTATTATTGAGGTATGAATCACGCACACCTTATAATACACATATTCTTGTTGACCATTTCACATACTTTTTCTTTTTTTCTTTTTCTTTCCCGAGAGGATTGACCATTTCACATACATATCCACATCGATTCAGATTTATTTTTTCAATATTTCATATATCCATTGCAAAAAAGATTAAAAAAATGATAAAATAGAGTGTGCCTTTTAAAGTTTAGCCTCTAAAAAACGTGATAAATTTTCCTCAATTTTATTTTCTCCTTCGGCCTTCAAAAAAATTATTTTCCTAGTCAAATTTCTATTTTTTCTGTATATTTCATACCACTTATCTGTTATTAAAAAAAAAAAAAAAACTCCACTTATCTAAATTTCAACTTATATAACTTTACTCTACCCTTCATTTTTCTTATACTGTCAGTCATTTTCTCACCTACTTTGAAAAACAAGGAAAAAAGATATTTTATTATAAAAACTTTAAAAAAGAAAACAAAATAGAAAAGGAGGAACATAATCCACATGTCGTTTCTCTCTTGATTTGTCAACGACATAAGAACTTTCCTAATTTAGTAAGTTTCATACGCAGTAATAAATATGGTTATCAGTTGGGGTCCTCAACCTTTTCTGAATATATCACTTACGTCATCATTCCCCTTTTTTTAGCATTTAACTCCTCAACCTAGTAACTTTAGTAACATATAAGTCCTTTTAACCAATTCTGTGTCAAAAGAAGCCGTGATAGTTGTGAAATATCACGTGGGCTTCTGGTGATCCATATGGCAATGGTACTGTAATTTGGACAAAAAACTTTTTCTTTCTTCTCTCTTTTGGTCTCCAATGAAAATACACCCAAGTATAGGAGTTTCAAACAAATTTTCTCTTGTATATTTTTGTGCAAAAGAATTTCGAAAATATTTTATCTACTTGGGTTTTCATCTATGTATTTGGGTAAAATTAGTTTCTCTTCTATGCAAGTACAATTTTTTTTTTTGGGTTTATACACATTATGTTGATTGAATAATGAGAGTATACACGTGTTTGTATTCAAGTTACGAAAAATTGTAATTTATGCAATTAAAAGAGGCAATTTTTTTTTCCCATTATGAGTATACACGTGTTTGTATTCAAGTTATGAGCTAAATGCTTTATTTGTTTATTTTAATAGGATTTTTTTAAAAAAAAAAAAATTGACCTCACTAAGTTTCATTACAGGAAGGGGAGAAAAAGTTTCAAAGGTTGGAGAAAAACGGATGCTTGAAACTAGAGTTGTAAATATGGACGGCCCGGCCCGGCCCAGCCCATTCGGGCCTGAGGAGAAATACGGGTCGGCACAAGAATAGAAGCGGTCCAGGTCGGGCCGCCCTGCAAAGCATTTTTGAAGGTCCAGCCTGGCCCGGTAGCTCGCAGGGCCAAAGTTCCGGGCCGGGCTGGCCTGGGCTAAATCCGGCCTAGTCCGATAATTTTAAAAAAAAAATGAAAAAATAGAAAAATGAATCTTTTTCAATAAAAAATAAAATTACTAGTTATATACTTACTTATTTAGTAAAATAAATAACTAAAATTAATAATACAAATTTTTAAAAATAAAAGGGAAAAAAAAAGTATGCGGGATATCGGCCACCGGCCCAGCCCGGCGGGCTAGCACATCACACCCAGGCCAAGTGAGCGGGCTGTGGGCAAACCCGTTGGACTCGGCCCAAATTTTCAGGTATGCTTGAAATAGAACATTTTTAGGTTTAAAAACTTACAATTTTTATGTATATAGGGTGATTGGAAAAGTTGGCCTAAATCACTTGCATGAACCCAATTTTCATGAGTCATTCTTTGTGTGCTTAGCTCTTTAATTTTTCTTTTTTGTTTTTTGAAAATTAGTCTTCTCGCATTTTTTTACTAATGTACAATGAAAACAGCATTCTACCTTTTGGTATTATTATTATTAGGGATAATATCCCCACAAAATGACCTTTAGCCTTTTAACAAAAAATTTCGTGTAGTTTAATTAATATCAATAAAGTATTCTATTTGTGTTAGTTTATCGAATCTCATCGGTTGATATATATAATCAAAATTGGAGTTTAAAATTATTATATAAATAGTTTTATTCTTTACAATTCAAATATTTAGCTGAAAGATAATAATTTAAGCCAATGCATAATTTGTAACTTCTCATAAATTCAATTATAATATATTTCAAATTTTCAAAAATTATTTTTTTATGAATTATATTATCTGATTTCAAAGTTAAAAATATTCTCCTTCGATAATTTCAACTATACATGTGATCTGATGATATAACAAAAGCAAAATATTTTGTTTGATTATTATAAAAAGAAAAAAAAGTGTGTTTATTTCTTTCTTTTTTTTTGCAAAAAGGTTAAAGGCGGTAGATTTTTTCTTTTTTGAT
>JXTB01000024.1:996015-1201078 GCA_002914805.1 Parasponia andersonii | reverse complement strand
TGAAATTATGAACCTCATAGTTCTCAATCCCAGGACCGAATACCTTTTTCATCAGGACTTACTCCAGAGATCACGAACCGAGATTACCGTGATTCTTCTTGCATCGTCGTAGCCTAGTTTCTGCCATCCCCTATGGCTCGAGTCTGTTAGGGGCGAGATTTTGACAAACCGCCGTTCTGTCAGGACGGTGTGTCCAAAGCGCCCACCTACTCAGGATCGCATTAAATGCTCTGTCTGGGTCTGGAGCTGTGAGTTGCTTCCCATTGTACTCTGGTGGAAGACCCTTGGGGCTCCTGACCCTCAGCTGTCGAGGTAAGAATTGGACTAGGTCGAGTCCATCCAGGGTTTGGGATGGGCTCAGCCCTAGCCTCGGACAGCCCATGGGCTTATGTGATACCACGTGCGACTCGCGTGACCTTTAATTAGTCACTCTGGACACTTGTTGGACGATGTGCTCTGTTTATGACATGTTCTGCCACTTAATCGTCCACGTGGTGTATGATTTAGAAACGGGTCTCACAATATTATTGTTGTTGATATTATTATTACTATTATTATTTTGTTCATATTTTGAGCTAAAGAAAAACTCATAGTATTTTTTTCCGTTAATCACAAACTAGGAAAGAAATATATATCAAAATCTCGAAGAAGATAATACAAAAATGGAGAATGCGATAAAAATTTGAGTATCTGTGTACTTAAATGAATGGTTTCCTAATATGTTTATTAATAGACACATATGTACTTAATGACATTTAAGAGTTTTAAAATTTATTAAATGGTCTACTTAAAAAGAGGTAGAGAGAGAAAAAAAAAAAAGGCAATAATATAGCCATTTTTTTCTTTTTTAAAGAAAATAATTTCATAAAGCTCAAATAAGGTTATAATAGCAAATCGAGCTACATAGAACTTCTTATAATAAAAATAAAGAAATCGATTTATAAATTTGAAGATAAAATCACCTTCAAAGAGAACTTAGAGCAAAAGCAATCCATGTTAATGATCATAGAAAAAACTTCCATAAAAGATGTATTAGAACACTTCAATGGCTCGTTTTGATTTTTCACTATCTAAATAGACACTTCTGACTAATTTATCGAAAGAATTTTAGCAAAATCTGATCATCGATAGTAACAAACTCTTCAGTTCTGAATCTTAAATGGTATATATCTAAATGATAATTATACTATTAAAAGAAAAAAAATACCGACAAAAACTAAAATCGTCACAAATCTAGATATGACTGGACAAACCACTGCATATCTAAATATGTGCTCTTTTTTTTTTTCTCTTTTATTATTGTCATTATTATTTTATCTTCATAAGTATACTGCTTTTCTAACAGGCAATAGAGAGTTATTTGGCGGTTTCAAAAAGTCAGTCAAGAATTTGGAAAGAGATTTACAGATCTGATACTTTTGGGTGTCTCATAAAATTTTGGTTGTGTATTGGAGGTCAAAAGAGGGAAAAAAACAGAGTTTTTTTGGTCCTAATTACCACACAATACCCCTGAAACACTTGTAGTGCAGGTGATATTTCACAGCCCTTTTTACAAAATCGGTCAAAAAGACCTATTTATTGCAAAAGTTACTAAAAAATGACCTCAGTTATACATTAGGGAAAGATTGAATGATATTCTCTATCAAATAAACAAAATCCAAATTCCAAAAGACAAGATGCACATTTGCAAATAAAACATATTTCGAGGACTTAAAAGGGAAAAAAATCCATTGCCTAACATTTTTTTTTCAGGCCCAAATTGCCGTGGTCTCATTCGCCCGTACAACACTCCTGATTCTCCGGCCGAGTCACCGGTTCCTCCCGCCGACTCGCTCCCATCGTCTTGGAGCGAGTCAAACTCAGAAATGACCGCCAACTCAGTCCGAGTCGCCGCGGCTCAGATGACCTCCATTAACGACCTCGCTTGGAACTTAGCCACCTGCTCTCGCCTCGTCAAAGTAAATTAATCTTCTTTCAGCTCTGTAATTTTCTTCAAATTGATCGACAATTATGAAGCTTTCATGTGAAATTGAATCAATTTCAGGAAATTTTGACATTTTTCTGCAAATTTTGGTTACAATAGTTTGTGTTGTGTGTTGATAGTTTTGACAATATGGGTATTGAATTTGAACATGAAAAGGAAGCAGCTTCAGCTGGGGCGAAATTGGTTTGTTTTCCTGAAGATTTTGCGTTTGTTGGTGCCAAGGATGAGGACAGACTTAGAATAGCGGAGCCTTTAAATGGACCTATTATGCAACAATACTGCTCTCTAGCTAGGTTCATAAAATCAACTCTCACTCACTCTTTGCTTGTTTAGTTGTTTATTCATTTTTCAGGCTCATTTTGGATGAGAATTAGAAATTATCCATTGGGTTTTATCGGCATGTGACATTTTTAGGCTATGTTTGGTAAGAGGGAGTAAAGATAGTGAGGAAACAGATTTACGTTACTTAAGAAGAAAAGGTGGAGAGGAAGGGGAAGACTCTTTCTTTGTTTGTTGTGTTTGGTATAAGAGCAGTTTGAGAATTACATAAGGATTAAAAAATTAGCTCAAATTGGTGATTTGAAATTCGTAGTTTAGTCCATTCCCTCCTGAAATCCTTCTAACAGAACAATCACCCTGATCCAAATCCATCCACTAGTCCCCACTCCTCTCCTTCCTTCTACTTCTCTTTCGTACCAAACACACCCGTAGTTGTTATTCATTTAGCGATGTGTTCTGCAAAATACAAAATATATCCTTTTTGAGTTTGACAAAATGGATAGAATGTGTAATACTTTCGACATTTTTTATCAGTTTATGGAAATACAAAGCATATCATAATAGGAATATATATATATTTTTAAATCTGTTTTGCAAAATTCGGGGTAAATTTTGTATTGCGTAGTAGATAGAGTAAACATTGTATTTCGTTAAACCCAGTAGATGATTATGATTTTGGATCCAAGTAATAAATACTATAGGTATAAGGACTCGTTGTGTCCTGTGAATTAACATATACGAATTGATTGGTTGTAGAGAATCAAGCATTTGGTTGTCACTCGGAGGTTTCCGAGAAAAAGGACCTGATGATAAGCACTTGTATAATACCCATGTTGTGATTGACGATGCTGGGAACATCAAGAGCACTTACAAGAAGATACACTTGTAAATTTTCTCTCTGTCGTATTTCCTATTTTTCTGCGAACATCTGAGATTTTTGTTTTAAAAAAACTCTGATCAAATTCATATTTCCTGTTTTCCAACTTATATTTGTTTCTCATGTTTAGCGTCTAAGTCTATATGATGATTTATCAATTAGTTAATTCACTGTTTTTGATTATACACACATAAGCTTTTTGCATATGTTTCTTCAGGTGTAGAATTTTTTTCGCATTTCTTTTGGATATTATTACCTTTGCAATATATGCAAAGGTGTGCAGCTGATGTTTTTCAATTCATCTAACCTTAAATCATTCCTTATTGAAGTTGATATAATTTTGTTATACTTATTGCAATTTGAGGTTCCACAGTTTTTCTTTTAACCCATTATGCAACTCATGAGCTATAGAGTTGGTGACTTGGTATTGGTACTTAGCGGTGATTTTGCATATAGTCTCTGTTGACATAGTACTGTAAACAAAAACTTTCTTTTTATTTCAAGGTTTGATGTAGATATTCCAGGTCAAAGTTCATATAAGGAAAGCGATACTACGGTAGCAGGTAAGTTCCTTGGCCATGTACAAAGAAGATTTTGAGAATTAAGGAGGATTACATTTTCCTTCATAGATTGTCATGATTTTTTTTTAGTTCTTTTTTTTTTTGGGGGGGGGGGGGGTTGGGTGTGTACTAAGATGGATTGTAAATGACCATAGATTGTGGTGATTTACTAATCCTTTTAACTTATGCGAGTTACATATTTATGTGATGTGCCCAACTTTTACATGGTCTGGGGCCAAGAGGGATCTGTGGTGTCCAAAAAATGACATTTGTTTAATGAGAAAAAGGAGAGGGAGTGTGGTTCTGGTATTTGAGAACTTAGGTATTTAAGCAATGTAAACTTCTTATGTTTTCAGGGGAGAATATTGTAGCAGTAGAAAGCCCTATTGGACGATTGGGCCTTACAGTTTGCTATGATATACGATTTCCAGAGCTTTACCAGCAGCTCAGGTTCCAGCATGAAGCACAGGTAAATATAGATTCTTAGTTTCATAGGGGCAAGAATCACTTAGCATCTTATGCTGGTTTCTTGCATGCATTATCTTCTGTAGATCCTGTTGGTACCTGCAGCGTTCACTGTGGTAACAGGTCAGGCACATTGGGAGAGTCTTCTTCGTGCTCGTGCGATTGAGACTCAATGCTACGTATGAAATCCATTTTCTTTTCCATCATTAAAAAGAATAAATTTTCCACCTTTTTTTTAGTGGATTCTTTAAGAAAAATCGTTTTGTATATTGATGAGACATAATGTTATCCTTTTTGGCTACTCCTTTTGCGGGGGATAATATGTAAATGCATTCTCAGGTCATTGCTGCAGCACAAACTGGAATGCATAACAATGAACGACAAAGTAATGGCGAGACTTTAATTATTGATCCATGGGGAACAATAGTTAGTCGACTTCCTGGTGAGAACTTATTCCTTCCCATATTTCAAGACTTCCTTTGTGATTGATGCCTCTAATTTACTGGATAATGAATCAATACTCTCATATAATAGAACTTCCCATTTAGAAAGTCCCTCTCTCTCTCTCTCCCCAATTGTTCTGAATGATTCTCTGTAAGTTTGTCAATTAGCTGATGTAGAACGAGGGGAGAAAGAGAAGAACCGACAAGAAGAGAGGAATTTAGAGAGATAGAAGAGAATCAAAAGTGGGAATTTAGAGAAAGAAAGAGAACAATAGAGAGATTATTCAACAATCCACTCATTCATACTCTAATAAATAATGAACATAACTAGGCCCATATATATATATGCAAAAAAAAAAAAAAAAGAGTCCTAAATCAACTAGGAAACTAGTTCTAAGAATTTAAAAACATAAGAAAGCTCTAATAATACAAAATGAGATAAAACTTAATTATCCTAATAAAACAGTAAACAGTATTAAATCCTATTTAATCTATCTTGTTCTGCATTATTAGCTGAATCGTTTTTGCAGTATGATGGTTACAGCTCAGATTCTTAGTTACTTGTGTTATAAGTTTAAGTACATTTGTCTTTCCTTTGATGGCTTGAAATGGTTTAAGCTTCTTTCAGATTTTGGCAATACAATGGATTAAATTGTAAGGAATGTGTCTTATGAGTGTTCTCAAAGACTTTATTCGAGTTCTGTCCTTCTCAAGCTGGAGTGTAGCAACAAGCTAATTATAATTCATAATCGAAGGGATTGAATGTCTAGTTGGGTTGTTCTGACTTCTGATCGTGGAATAATTGATAGGACCTGAATAGATGTGTATATGTATTTTTGTTTTACTCATAGAATTTGTCAGACATATAGATTGCTCCTAAGAATTCCTTTTCCTTAGAAGACATGCCTGACAAATCAAGCAGTATCTTACTTTGAGTATTGAGTTCAAAACCACAACTGTGCTTACTGTTGAAAGCATGTAAAATGTACCCATCTGAGTCTAATATTCCAAACACTATTTTGTGGTGTCAGTTTAATTCTTGTAGTATGTGTATTAGCAATTGGCAAGCTTTTACATTTGCTGTCCCTGTAACAGATCGACTCTCAACTGGGATTACTGTGGCTGATATTGATTTCTCACTGCTTGATTCAATCAGAACAAGGATGCCAGTTTCTAAGGTAAGCTTTGTTAAAATCTTCTCCAGAAAGTTACCTAAATTGAATCACAAAGTGATTTAAAAGCCAGGCAGAGTGTCTCAAATGACTTGTGGTAGCTGGTAATAGATAAAAGGTTAGTGTAAAACTTTTACTATCAGCATAGTTTTAGGTAAAGTCCTGTGAATTCTGGGTTAGGTATGAGCACCCGAAATTTGAGAACACTTAACTTACATTCCTAAGCGAAGTTTGCTCTTAAAATCATGCTATACTTGACTGTTTGGTATATAACTCTTTTCTTTTTCAATTATCTCCAGCATAGGAAGCCCATTGACTTCTGGGAATCTGCATCATTATAATATCATTCTATCACGATGGGGTCTCTCAGCCATTTTCTGTTTTCATTGTACTTTCCAAATTTTAATTATGTAATATAGTAATGTCAAAGCTTCTCTCTTCTTATTGTCATTTCTTTGTGCATATTGATAATCAATTGGCATTTCCAGGGTTTAGAGAATAAAATTACATTTGGAACACTACATGCTAATTTCTTTTATTTTTCTTTTTGTTTTTTTTTTCATTTATTTTTATTTTTGACTTTTTTGTTTTTGGGATTATATTTGGATGTACACATTTGTTTAAAGTGGTTCACTGAGCTTGTGAATCATATAAATTCCCTCACTTAATTTAAGCAGGGCAGAAATTGAACCAACTTAATTTGGTTAAAGAACTAAAGATACATTCTATTTGGCTCTAAAAAAAGATCCATTCTTTTTGAAATATGTATATACAGATATTGGTAACGCCTGTGTTCTTCATTTTTCCTTTTTGCTCTCTCTGTTAGCACAATTATGAAAAGCTTCTTCTTATTAAATAAACAAGCACACAATCAAAAGCTTGCCAACTAAAATAATGTCAACCTCAGGAAACCTTTTTATCCTTTTTGAAATCTTTTTTTTTTGTTTTAAAAAAACTAAAGCATGAGTTTTTCAATTTTATACTTGCTTGTTTATTTCACAAGCTCATGGTTGATTTGATTTGATATCATTTTTGAAATCATTTAGGCCATTGAATGAACTTTATTTTTTAAACTTTTTGCGTCTTTTGCAACATTTTTAAGGGATATAATTTTTTTTTCTTTTGTTTTTTCGGTGGTTATGTGGTATTTTCCTGCTATAAATGGATTTTTTTTTTTAAGGATATAGACGGATATTCGACACTTTATAGTACACTTTGGAGACCATTTCAGTTCTTCTTCTTCTTCTTCTTTTTTTTTTTTTTTTAAGCGAGAAACCATTACACATACTTGTCATATGCGAACTAGGGTTAATCGCAAAAAAAAATCCCAAAGGTTTGGCTAATTTGTTTTTTAAATCTTATCTTTTGGTTTACGCAGAAACACCTTCACATTTTGAAATTAAAAAAAAAAAAATTGTACCCTTTTTGTTTGACAAATTTATTCCCAAATAATTGTGAATACACACTTATGTTATTCTTGCTTCAAAACAGTATAAACAGTTACAAAAAATATTGTTTGGATTATAAAGGGAGGATATAAATTTTTTGAATTTCAAAATGTGAGTTTTTTTTTTAATTTTACAGCAAAAAAATGATTTAAATTGCAGAATGACTAAATTTCAAGATTTTTTTTTTCGCTGCAGTTAACTCTGCAGAACTATTATAATTATTTTTTCATCCTTTCATATATATATATATATATACACGTTACATTGGGGTATATTGCTTTGACATAGTGGAAAGCCCTAGTATACATGCTTGAGACAAATTTTTAGAGCGGCATTTTTATTTATTTATTTATTTTTTTTTTGAATGGTGAGCGTCGGTTAAATTTTTTTCCTCTATACAACGTGACAAAACTTTTCTTAATTCAGTTTTATTCTTTCAGCAACTAAAATTTCCCAATCTATTTATCAATTTGCACTTTTTTGGAAGTAGAAATACTAATATGAAATCTTTAGGGTAATTTATAGCAAAAATTCCTAATATTTAGTGCTTTTGGCATCTAGGTCCTCAATCTTTAATTTTTGGCTTTTAAATCCTCAGCCTCTAAAAATGATTGGCATCCGTTAGTCCCTGCGGATACTCTATCTAGTTTTTCTCTTAGAAAACCATGTACTAGTCATGTGCGTTATATCAGAAGAATATCGTGCGAAAAGGAAAAAAAAAAAGAGAAATCATAAATAAAACAATAGAGACAAAAAAAAAAAAAATAGGATCTCAATTGCTTATTTTATGTTTTGATTTTTTGAAAACCAATAGGGCCTTTTAGCAAAATAAAAAGAAAATAGACCTAAAAAACCACGTTTGGTAAAGCCTTTTTTGGACCTAAAATTTGAAAATTCCTTCAAAAAATTCAGAAAATAGATTTTACATTTTCTAATATTGTTTTCTCATCTTCTATCCAAAACCCAAAACCCTATATCTCTCTCTACTCTCGGTTTCCCCCTCTGTCTTCATTGCCTACCACCATCGAAAGTCTCGACCCTTCTCCGTCACGCCGCAAGACTGCAAATGCCATAGAAACCCACAGTTCTTCTGCACATCACTGTTGACTCGTCGTTCTCCAATGCGCTGAAGCTCGCCCGTCACCCACCCTCATGCAAAAACCGTATTATCATAGTCAACACTTCATAATTTTTTTTTTGTCAATTTTCGAATCAGTTATGATTTTTTTTTTTCGTTTTTTTTTTCTTCGTCTCTCAATTCTTTGAGACTCCAAGATTATTGGGTGAGCCTGCAATTTATTTGTATATATATTGTTCTTGTGGTATTTATTTTTGTTATTTTTATTACCTGTACTTTGTGTAAAAACCTGATTTTTGAAAGGGGTAAAATAAGTAATTTATAGTTCAATGGTATTGTTGTAATTTTAAATTTTTGGAATATAAAACTGAAAATATTTGCATATTTTACTGGAGGTTTATAGTTCCTTAAAATTGTATTTAAGGACTCTATTTCCTCTCTCTTCTTCCCTGAGATCTCCGAGACCCAAAAACTAGGCTCCTTTGCTGACAGCCACCGCGGGCACACCTAGCTCCCTCCGACTAGATGTGCTGGCCAGGTCTCTTCCCGGCCTCTAGATGAACTCATGTCACCAGTTCACGTGGCTGCTCGCACTGCCAAACGACGAGAAATACAGCTCAAAGTTGTGATTAAACGACACCCTCTGCAGTATTCTGTGGTGATTTCAACTATCTCTTTCCGTCTCAACTCCTCTTTGGCGGTGTGTACGCCTTTCCTTGACTGGTGTTGACCTCCCACAGCCACTAAATTTCGATGATTGATCTCCGATGAGCATGTTATGCTTTTGATCAGGTTTAAAATTTAAATATTTATGTTGGTATAATTATTTCTAATAATTATTGATTTGTTGTTAATAATTAGTAAAGTTGTTGAAGGATTTAATTCACAAAATAGATGATTAAATCCTATAGAGTTGAATTCCCGATGGTTAGAAATATTGAATAGAAAAGTGGTATTATTACAAGTATTTTCATAAAAATGGCATTTTAGTACTAATTTTTGTAAACAATTTATTTTGGTCATCAAACTTTTATAGAGTAAAAGAGGAGATTAAATCATTATTGAATACATATTTTTGTACTGAAACGAAATGTGGAAATGAGATAATTTTTGAATAGAAATGTGATATTTTTCTAAATATTTCTAAAATAATAATATTATTATAATTATTTTCACTAAGTAATTATTTAGGCTGTGAGATTGATACGATGTGTTAGAGAAGTTAAAATCATGAACAAATAATTTTGTGATGTTAAAATGATATCCAGAAGCACATTAATTTTTGAATTGAAAAGTGGACATTTTTATAATTATTTTTAAAAAGTGATATTTTTATAGCTTTCGAATTTTTAAGCCAGTGTAAGGTTCGTGACCTCGAAATTGAATTCGGATTTCAAATTTGGACTTAGTGAGGTTGAGAGACGAATTTTGATATAAAATATGACTATATTTCTTAGTGATATGGCTCGTGAGTTATTGTTTGTGTGCCATGGGTCGACTCCCACCTCAGAACCTATATTTGACAAATTGTATATCTATTCTTACACTTTTAGGTGCTTTGAATTCAGTTGTGACCTTTATTTCTCCATCTGAGGTTCCGGTGAAAAAGTCATTTTTTTTAAGTTAGTTTATTGGGATCCTGAAACAACGTTCGAGCACTCAAATGACCAACGAGAGTTTTCTTCGAGCGTCGTTAGCTTTATATAGCTACCATATTGATGTAGAGGTTCAATTACTTAGTTTTATACTTGTTTTGATTTATAATTACATTATAATTGATTTTTGAAAAATCGTGATTTACGTGATGGTTTACTAGATTGTGGAAATACATTAGATTATATTGAGATTGAATTGTATGATTTTATATACATATTTTCAAATTATGATTATAGGTTAACGGAGCTACTAATATTACAATAAATCCCAAAATAATACCAAGTAGTATTTTTAAAGCATTGTTTAGTGAATAGTTTATATGGTTATTACGTGTCCTATTACATATTGTACATACTATAGGATTACACACTTGAGTTCTATTATTGTATCATGATAGTTTAGATCGCTGGCGAGTTACTGCAATGCTAGGTGAAAAACCTGAGACTCTGGCAGATTTTTGGTTGATACACTTCCGGGTAGTGTCAGAATGCTGGGTAACTCTGGTAAGAGGCATTGTAGGGCCGTGATGGGATGAAGAGAGCTCACTCATTTATATTGTTTGATATATGATATATACAATCATGTGTTTTTGGTTTTGAATCTATGATTATTTTGGATATCAAATATTTTATACAATTGTTTTAAAAATGGATTTGGAAAATGTATTATCTATGCAAGTTTGGTAAAAAAATTAGTCCACTCAAAAAGGTAATTGAATTTCTATTAAGTATGTAAATGCTCACCCCCCTACTTCTCTCATTTTCAGGTGTTTGACTATTTTAAGTAGTCATCTTAATAGATAGACAAGCTGTACAACTTATGTATATAGTTATACTCTTAATCCCTAGTGAGTATTCATACTTTGTTATCTTTTTTTCTTTGTTCAATTATTTAGCCAAGATTAGTAAAACTACTAAGTATATGTATGCGAATAATTTTGTTATTAATTTGATAAATTGAACTACAAATGATTTAATGTAAATTATTTAGAATTTTGGATTAAAATTTTCAATTGAACTCAGTTTACCAAAATCCATGAATTATTTACGAGTTTCCAAATGAATTAATCACAAGTTTTTTTGCACTTTAATGAGTATTTTCCTTAAGTAATTAAAACTATTTTGAGTTTTAATGGTTGTGGAATTTATAATGACTTGAGGACCAAAATAAAATTATATAATATTTAATTTTTACTGAATTTTGTAAGATTAATATTTAATTATTTTTCATCTAAAATTACTAAAAATCACGATTTTGGATTTCCGGTAATGACACTGTAAAACTTTAATGAAGTCGTCTGGGGAGTTGAGAATTTGATTATATATTTAGTGATTTTCGAGATTTATTTGAGCATATGTGTGATTTTTCTTTTCATGCATACACACATTCGTACATTGAGAATAGGATTTTGAATATAATCACACTCATAGTGGTTCTCAGTTGGATTTTGAATATAATCACACTCGTATGGTTCTCAGTTTCAAATAATGGAGCTTATAATCACATTTAATAATAAAAAAGTCAAAACAATATATAACAATTACTTGAATGAAAATTGGCATCGGTGCCTTTATGAACTTGTTCCTCCCAAGCTGAATTTGATATTTTATAAGTAATTTATTTTTTTCCTTTTTTTTCTTAATATGTTTTGCTTCTTGGGAAATTTTATGTAAATGCATTTGTATGCTCTCACATGATGAAACGACCAACTTTTTGTTTTTTCAGAAAGGTAAACGATGAAACTTTTGCTGAAACAAATTGGGGAATTGAATTGAAGCCAAAAAGAAAAAAAAAATTGGGAAATTAAGAATTTGTCATTTATCTTGATTATTTTTTTTTCATGTGTTTTTTTTGGGGGGGCGGAGTATACGTCCCTCCAAATGGTTTAGCAATGGCTTATGTAACGGAGAGTCAACAGAATATATAAAAGATTAACGGATGCTAATCATTTTAGGGATTCGGATTTAAAAGTCAAAAATAAAAAAGCTGGAGACTTAAATGTCAAAAATACTAAAAATTAGTGATTTTTGCTGCAAATTACTCAAATCTATATAATTAATCTAAGTTATTCATTTATTGAGGTGATTCTTACGACGAGGTTTACGTGATATCTAAGTCATCCATTTATTAAGGTGATTTGTGTGATGATATCTACGTAATCTTCACATTAATAAAATATTGAAGTTGATTTGATCCGTTGCACATTTGATCATAATCTCTTTTGTGAAGTATAATATTAACAATACTTAAACTTTAAGTACAAATATGTGTAGCTGAGACAGAAATTGTTTATGTAGGAACTTCAAATGTGATTTCCCTCATTTGCTCAACAAGATAAGAAGAAGTAGAGAATCCTAACTCTAAATTTTTCATATGGTATAAATATACGAAATCCAAAAGATGGTGTGCACTTTTGCAAATACAACATATTTCAAGGATGCAAAAGAAACAAAAGATCGCTTAAAAACTTCGGTGGCCCACAATGAAGCTCCCCAACATAAGATGCTAACTTCCCAGAATCTGAGTCGTCCGTACAACGCACTCGGTCTCAGTCTCAGGCCACGGTACCGGGTCTCTCCGCCGATTCTCTCCCATCTTCTCCGAGCGTTGACCGGCGAGTCAAACTCGGAGATGGCCGCCAGCTCAGTCCGAGTCGCCGCGGCTCAGATGACCTCCATTAACGACCTCGCTTCAAACTTCGCCACCTGCTCTCGCCTTGTCAAAGTAAGTTAATTTCTAACACTATTTTTCTTCAAGTTTATCGATAATTATGAAATTTTCATGTAAATTTGGAGAAATTTTCGATGATTTTGTACAAATTTTGGTACAATATTTGTTCTGTATCGATGGTCTTGACTATGTCTATATGGGTATTGAATCTGAAAAGGAAGCAGCTTCAGCTGGCGCGAAATTGATATGCTTTCCTGAAAATTTCGCCTTTGTTGGTGCCAAAAATGGGGAAAGTCTTGAAATAGCAGAGCCTTTAGATGGACCTATAATGCAACAGTACTGCTCTCTAGCAAGGTACTCAAATGGAAAAATCAACTGACTCATTGGTTGTTTATGAGTTGTTTATTTGTTTTATTGCCTGAGTGTTTGATCCAAGTAATACTATGCGTATAAGGACTTATTGGGTTCTTTAATCTTGACTTATCTGAAGTTATTGGCTATTGTAGAGAATCAAGCATTTGGTTGTCACTTGGAGGTTTTCAAGAGAAAGGACCCGATGACAAGCATTTGTGTAATACTCATGTTGTAATCGATGATAATGGGAACATCCAAAGCACTTACAAGAAGATACACTTGTAAGATTGTTAACTTTGGTTTTGATTCATGTCTCTTGTTTTTCAACTAATTTGTGGTTCTTTGCTTTTATATTAGAAATGTATGCCATCACTGAAACGATTCTAAATTTACTTTTACACGTACGTTGGCTTTCAAAATAAGTTTAATTGATTTATAAAGGTTTAACATTGTTTCTTTTAGTTAATATATACATTACAAACCTTTATAAATATATAAACTTCTTAACTTTATCTAGAAAAGTAGAAAGTTTCTTTAGTTAATATATACATTACAAACGGTATTGAAAATAGATAAGTATCCTAAAATCACTCCGCTTATCTATATACATTTTCATCCACAATTTGTCAAAATGTCCATATACACAACCAGGTAAGGAGTTTGGCGTCTATCCACGTGCTCAAGCATCAATTTGCAATGCGAGAACTAGTGAGCGATAACTCAGTAAGCAATGACATGCACAAATTTTTGATGAACACTTTAATTTAATCATGTGTTAATATTAAGGCCCCTTGTGTACACTGCCTGGTTAGAAGAATAGACCTGTCACTGAGCCGCGCAACATAACATATCAATAGTGGCCACCACATAAGCAACATAGAGGTTTTTATATGAAACCACATTAACCTCAGCGTACACCAGAGACTATCCCCATATTGCAGACATATCGATCCATATTAGGATCTGACTCGTTAAATTTTTCACATATTTGGAATGTTGGCCCGCCACATTCCATGTCTATCCTAACCTTTGAGGCAACATAACACACAAAATGTTTTGTTTCTTATCAAAATCAAATTCTCACAATCATACCTGAAATTTCTTAACTTTAAAACTAAAAACATTTTATTCCATGTATGCAATGATATGTATGCACTTTATTATGATGCGTAACAGATAATCACATAATTAACATAATCCAAATAATGTTCTCACATCGCAGATGAAATGTTACTTATCTCAGAAAAATATAGAAACTAACCCTGTGAAGAAAAATGATATCCTCAACAACAGAACGCACTAAACTCCTAAAAAAATAATTCTATAATTATACTATGTATAGAGAAATCTAAAAATCTGCTATCATAGTGATTAAGTTCACTTCCAAATTCCTAATTTGGTCTCTCTCTCTCTCTCTCTCTCTCTCTCTCTCTCTCTCTCTCTCTCTCTCTCTCTCTCTCTTGTAATGTTGTGTTAGGTTCTGCATAAAAAAAATTTGGGCAATATGACACCTAAAATTTGGTATCCCCAACTTCAAAAACATTACTTGAATCCAATATATATATATATATATATATATATATATATTACTTCAATCTGCTAAAGAATTGCAACATTCTCACATATACACTAGAATACCAAACAATTCTTTTATTATTCAATTACATGAGTATCACAAAATAGAGTTAAGACTGGAGTAATATAAGGCACGGAACTAATGCTCACATGATATAGCCATGTACCAAACTTATGGTGTTTGTGCTAAGTAATAAATATACATACTAGGAATCTAATTAAATTATTTTTTGTCTTTGCCTTAAAACTAGAATCTCGTAAAAAGGATAAAATACAAACAAAACCAATAAAATTGAACGAACCTGTGAATATAAATTGCATATGAAATCTTAAGAGCACTAAGCACAAAATTTGGATCATAGTTTGACTAAATAACTCTCCATAGAACTAGTTAATTCCAGTTGTGATCCTTGGTCTCTGAATTGATTAATATAGGCACGAAACATTTATAGGGTTACAAATTCCCACAAGGTAAAGGTATAATAACAAAGCAACAATTATAACTATACTAGGCCACTAACCTTGAGATCTGCAATAAACTTTCTCCTCTTGGTTATTCAAGCTAGACTTTAACACTTCCCTTTTTTTTTTTGTGGAGATGAAAATTATGGTCTGAAAGATTTAATTAAACGAAGATGGATATTTATAGAGAAGAGTTTACTGTAGTGCCGACAAGGAATAATAAAAAAAATGGTTTCTTAATACTTAAGTACTTAATACAAGATTTACTATTGGTCGCGGACTTAAGACTATGGAAAAATAATACAAACAATGATAACTCAATATCCTCATTAACTTGATTATGTTAACCGCTACAAACAAGCCTTATAAAATCTAATGTACCACATGACACACTAGACTCAACTTATTTAGAAATCTTGTACCTTTACGAGTCAAAGTATCCCAAATATTAATCCTAGCAATTTGGAGATTACTAGAAATTTTGTAAATATTTTTGGGTGCAAAATAATATTGTAATTAAATTCAGAATCACGAAATATGACATGCAACATGCTTATTATTGGCTAGTCGGTGAAAAGTTTGGGTGTCACAATCACGTTTATTGACTCGTCTAATCTGAACGCATTCCTTGTTAGTGGAATGCTAGTTTAATTTGAATGGAATGGAAGATTTGGTGAAGCTAGTTGCAATTTGGGTTTGACTTAGTTATTTTATAACCCATCATGCGACTCATGGGCCATACAGTGGTATGGTATTTTGTGGTGATTTTGTTTATATTTTGCATCGATGTAGTATTCTAAACAAGAATTTTCTTTCTGTTCTAAGGTTTGATGTAGATATTCCTGGTGAAAGGTCATACAAGGAAAGCAGCTTCACAGAAGCAGGTTAAGTTTTTTGCCATGTGACTGGAAGATTTTGAAAATGAAGGAGGTTATATTTTGAATTTTTCTCACATAGTTGATAATGGTCTGATTGTGTTTTGTACCCGTAAGACTGTAAAAGTGATATATTAATCCTTTAATATATATTGCTCATGTGGTTTACTAATTATTTCTTATGTTTTCAGGGAAGAACATTGTTGCAGTAGATAGCCCTGTTGGACGATTGGGTCTCACAGTTTGCTATGATCTTAGATTTCCAGAGCTTTACCAGCAGCTCAGGTTCCAACATGAAGCACAGGTTCCAAGTACATTTCTCTGTCTCATAATGGATGAGTTACTCAGTGTCTTATACTGGCTTCTTTTGCCATGTGTTCTAGGTCCTATTGGTACCTGCAACTTTCACGGTGCCAACAGGTCAGGCACACTGGGAGATTCTTCTTCGTGCTCGTGCAATTGAGACTCAATGCTATGTATGAAGTCCATTTCCTTTATTCTTTTTGCAAGTATTTTAGGAGAGAAAAAAAGTTGTATATTGATGAATCATCATCTTCAATCCAATTTACCCAGCTTCTACATTTCTGAGGTTATATCAGGTCATTGCTGCAGCACAAACTGGAAAGCATAGCGAAAAACGACAAAGCTATGGCGACACTTTGATTATTGATCCATGGGGTACTGTAGTTGGTCGACTTCCAGGTCAGAACTCACTCCTTCCCTCATTCTGGGACTTCCTCAATGATTTACTTATCTACTTTAAGGAATGAAACAATTCTCTCATGTAATAGAACCTCCCTTTTGGAGAGATTCTCTATCTCTCTCCACCTGCTCTGCCTGACTTTCTGTGAGTTTTGTCAATTGGCTGGGTCATTTTGTGGCTCAGATTCTAGTTACTTGTGCTATAAATTTAACCGCATTTATGTTACTTTGACGATTTGAAGTTGTTTAAGTTACTTTCAGATTATGCTGCTGTAAACCACTTTGAGTTCGAAATCACTGTTGTCATACTTTAAAAATTAAAAACACGTTCTGTTAAAAGAATGTTTCTCATCCCTAAGGGTAAATATGAAAACATCTGGGTTTTATGATATTGAAATTACTATTTTGTTGTTTGCTATGAATTTCATGATTGCATTATGTATCCTAGCAACTAGTGTAACATCAGTTTGAACATGTATTGTTAGTGCTACAGATCGGCTGTCAACTGGGTTTACCGTGGCTGATATTGATTTCTCACTGCTGGATTCAATCAGAACAAGGATGCCAATTTCTAAGGTAACCTTTATTAAATCTTGTCCGGAAAATTACCTAAATCAACTCACAAACTGCTATAAAAGCTGAGCCGAGGGTTTAAAATGTCTGAGGCTGCTGGTAATATATCAGGATGGAGTAAAAGTAGTATTGGTTAGCATAGCTTTAGGCTTACTTTCTCCAATTCTGTTGAATTTTGGGTTCTTATGAGCACCTGAAATTTAGAGTTAGCGGTAATGTTCAACCTGCATTCCTGCGCAAAATTTGCAGTTAAATATCATGCTTTACTTTGCTGTTTTGATTTGTAACTCTTTCTTTTTTCTATTATCTACAGCATAGGAAGCCCATTGACTTCTGGAAATCTGCATCACTATGATATGAATCTACCAATATGGTGTTTGAGTTTCATGGCCGTTTTGTACTTGAATAATGTTATATACTTGTTTGAATTTATTGGAGTACCGATGGCATTTGAATTCTTTTTCCTTTTTTTTTTTTAAAAAAAATGTAAATAAATAAATTGTGGATGGGTACAGCCACAGCATCAATGATGCACCCTTGTCTCTCTTTTCAATGGTATTTGCTGGCTTAGCATCTCTCAAGAAGAAAAAGAAACTTTTATAAGGAGTGAGTTTTAATGTCTAGTGGAAAACAAGTGACAAGTAGTAGGTACTATGGTAGAATGTTAATCTTCATTCAGCTACGGAAAGGAGAGAGAAAAGGAAATTGTAAAAATATTTCCATAATATTCTCTTTGACGAAAATTCAGGACAGAGTCACTTGTAGATAGTCGTTCTTTTCTCTCTTTTTTTGAGTCCCAAATGTTGTGTAAAAGCATAACAGAGCGACAAATCTGTTTATGGATAAGAAAATTTAGTTAGGTTCGGAATCCTTAACAGTTAAAAGATATGCAACGTCCTTTTTTCTACTGACTAAAAGGAAGTGGGAATCTCTTTCTCAAAGCAATCCATTTCTTTTGCCTTTGCCTTTGCCTTTTAACTTAGATTTCTTTAGATCATATCTTCTTTATCTCCTAAAAGGATCTAAATGAAGAAACATCGTCACTATATCTATATATATACACGCACACACAGATGTACACACATGAATTCCACATACTGCCTCTTAACACAAACAACAGCCAAACCATGCTAAGCTTTCCAACCATTTCCCTAATAACCCTCCTAATTTCTTTGCTAGTCAATGCAATCCAATTCCAACAAACCAACCAAGCCTTCCTAGGAACCCAGAGAAACTGCTCCTACTCAATCGAGATTGAGACAACATGTGCACCATCTGCGGAAACTAGTGACCACGTTAGTGTTAGATTCAGCGATGCTAAGGGAAATCTGATAATAGTGAAGCATTTGAAGAATCCCAAGCTACTGTATGCTCCCAAAAATGGCTCAAAAAGACGAGGGGGAGTGTATAGTGGGTTCGGACGATGTGCCATTGACATGTTTGAGGCCAGTGGACTGTGTGTGAGTGACAAAGTCTGCTCGCTATACCTTAAGAAATTTGGTTCCGACGAGTGGAGGCCAGGTTGGGTGAAGGTTCATCAACAGGAAGGTGGTCATGCTGTGCACGACTCTTATATGTTTTATTTCAGAACTTTCGTGCCAGAAAATGTATGGTATGGGTTCAATTATTGTCACTCCAAGGGGAGTTATGTGCCGGTAGTAGATTCCTTTGGTGAGGACTAATATGAGAGTAAGTCAGCTGGTTATTAGGGATGTGATAAGCAATTCACCAATGGAATGGCTTGTTATTGTGGTTTGTGCTCACATTTTTGGATTTTTGCTTATTTTTCTTTGCTCTTTTATTCCTCCCTCATCTTAAAGAAGACAATACTTAAGTGCACAAAATCAGTGCAACAAACAATTTTATCGTTCATGGTCTATTGGTTTTGTCAATATAAACACATAACTACAGAAAGTAAAATAGAGAAACTGACAAGTAGAACTTAAAAATGAATTTCGACATATTCATTAAGACGATTGCTAAACACATTCCCTTTAGTCATGCCAAGTAGGAGAAATGTAAACAAATTACATACAATTATGAAACTGGTCAGTTACAAAAGAATCATGGAAATGATTTCTCTCACTTCTTACTCGACAAAGACTTAACAGGAGGAAAAAGGGAGGACTATCAGAAGAAGATACAGTAAAAAAGAAACCCTTTCACAACTATAGGACTATCAACAGTATAGTTAATAATGTATCAGAAAACCTTTGTTTTGGCTGGTGTTTATTGGATGCAAAATTCTGTAGAGTCAGGACTGGCTAGGAGGTCAAAAGGTTTCTTCCCTAAGGTGTCTTTTAGGATTGTGATCTGACCTTCCTTTAGGAGTATCTCTTCGTCGAGGGCGTCTAACTTCTTTTTCAACACATTAACCTCAGAGTTTAAAAGCATGTTCTTTTCACTGTATTGCTTCACCTCATCCCACATCAAATCTCTCTCTGCTGAGATTTTTGGCAGTATCCCCCTTATAACGGTCAACTCCTTAGTAGAATCTTGAAGGTCAGCCTGAAGCCGATTAAGATTCTCATCCTTCTTAAGCATCTATTGAGCAAATGTGATAAACTAAGTTAGAATTTACCTGTCTAGAGCAAGGCACAAGTGCTGAAAAAGACTCAGCAGTAAAGAGTGCAAATGCTCTAAATCATTTAGACATTAGTCAAAAACAAATGTGAGTGATGCATAAATCACGTATCATCAGCACTTTATAGATAGTAAATATTACTTTTACGGTGTATCTATGAAGTGCTGATGAAATGTAATGTTCCCAATAGAGTGATTGATGTAGTTTATAAACTACCATAAATTAATGACAAGTACATATCTTCAAACAAATACCTAAACGCACAACCAACAAACAACAAAATTTATATCGTCTCTCAAAATATCAGGTGGTTTATTCTGCTAGTTTCTCTCTCTCTCTCTCCCCTTCGTATTTTGGCTTAAGGAAAAACATTGAGAGGCATTAGTGTATTATGTTTAGCAAAACAATTGATGGCAATGACATATTTCTTCTGATGGACTAGTTTTGATATCTCAAGGCTCCCCTAGTAAAAGCTCAATATGTAACTAAGCTAAATGACAAAAGGAAAAAGTGAGGTGCTGAACCAATACCACTTGAAGGCTAACTTATATTTTATAAATGAGTAATCCCATAAGAAACAGGAGAAGCACAAGAAATGCATATCAATGAGACTTGACATTGCTTTCTTGTCTATGGTTATGATAAGAAATTACCTGAAGTTCAAGATCCTTCAACTTGTGGGTGACAAAGGAAAGGTCGTCCATTGCATTTTGGACTTCGGATTGAAGTATATCAGTACCTCTTACAGCTGTTGCAAGTTCAGCTTGCAACTGCTCAACCTCCTGTTCTTTAGAATACAATTTTTCTCTCAATAGACTTGTCAGCAAAGTTTCTGCTTTCAGTTCATATTTCATTACATCCTGTGCATGTATGTAACAGAAATAACAATCATAACATTAACATAAAAGTTTTACATATTCCAAAGACAAAATCAACATAGAACTATGTACTCCACACACACACACACGGAAAAAAAAAAAGAAAAAGAAAAAGAAGGGGATAGAGAGAGAGAGAGTGTGTGTGTTTTTTAAGAACCTGTTTGGTAGCAATTTACCTCTGGAGTTTGGGAATTTGATTGCATTGATCCATTAGCATCCATGCTCTTTGGCTGACACATAGAAGCTGCTATATTGGACTTTTCATGCAACAAAACAGAGATTGTTTGCAAACTCCTTGTTAAATTTTCAATCCCACGCCTTAATCCCTGAACTTTCATTTCAGATTCAACAACAAAGTGCCCATCTAAACCATGCTTGATAACTTCGCTTCCCTGGTTAGTTTCTGAACATTGGGCTGCCGTCCCTTTTATAAATTCAAGTAATTTTGAGCATAACTGTGAGTTTTCATTTAACATTGACAGCCCTTGATTTTGCAAGCAACAAATACGAGTCCACATTTCCTTATCCAGCCGAACAGTTAAAGCATCACCATCTCTCCCATTGCCTTTTAAACGGGTTAATAAATTCATATTCTCATGTCGAAGAGAATCAACTTCAAGCCGTAAAGTCTCCAACTCCCTTCTCAAACCCAGTTCCACTCCTGTCAATCTCATTTGCTCCATCTGCATCTTTGCCACATGCTTATCAAATTTCTCTAGTGGTTGGTTCTTCCCCAGTTCCTCACCAAAAGCTTCTCGTAAACCATCAATTGTCTTCTCTTGTTCACCACAGGTTCTTAGTAATCTTGCAACAGATTTATGTAGTTCCCTGCACTCTTTCTCCTTACTTTCAAGATTACTTTGGACACAAATACGGTTTTCTTCTGCAGCTCTATAGTTCTCTTGAAATTCTGATAGATTCTTTTGAAGATCTTGGTTCTCCTCTTTCATGTCCTCCACCCTTTCAGTCAGGTCCTTAAATTGTTGCTCAAAGTAGGATATCTTGCTTCTGTTCTCTGCATCCCTCTCATTAAAAGATGAGACTTCCCTTTGAAGTGATACATTTTGCTCCGCCAGCTCTCTAACTCGCTCACGAAGCCTTTGTTCCTCCAACTGATATTTCTCAAGCTTACCGGACCACTCGTTAGACCTCCTGTCTATCTCCCTCTCCAGTGCTGATTGTAACTCATTCTTTTCCTTCTCCAGTCTTCTGGTTTGGGATTCCAGGTCTTTCTTTGCAAGTCTGAGTTCTTCCTTGGCAGAAGCCTGCTGAGCAATTTGGGAATGTAGAAGGCTTGAAACCTCAAGCGCCAGGCTTACCCTTTCCTCGGTGAGGTTTCTAATTGTCTGAATCAAAGATGGCACATCAAACCCACTGTCCTGGAGAAAGCTTTCTTGCTCAAGTTCTTCAGATAGAAGCAAGACCCTCTCCTCAGCTTCCTTGGATCTTCTCCGCAAGTGCACATCCATTTCCTCTTCATTTTCCTTGTAGTTAAAACCCTCGCAATAATCCCCGGAGACTTTCTTTTGTAAGAACGGGTAGTCCTCCCCATGACATTTTTTATTTGTTTCATAAGACTCATCCAATAAGTAACTTCTCTGAGGAACCACATCTGAATTAGAATCAAAGCTTCTATTCAAGGATCCGCCGTAAATATCTTCAATTGTCACTGGCATGTCATAGTCAAGTTCCTTTTGATTAGTCTTTTGAACAACACGAGACTGTGAAAGTCTCTCAATAACATTCTTCGCAAGTCTCCGGGGAGATTCATGCCCAAATCCATATTCAGCCCAATCTCTGGAGGAGAAACGGAGACGAGAACTTTTGGCTTCTCTAAATGAATGACCTCTTGCTTTATCTTTGATGCTATCTGTTGGCGAAGAAGGTGAAGCATACTGCACTCGCGGGGGACGCCAGCAGCTCCCATTTCCACTTCCGGCAAAGTTTCCCTGAGAATTGTTTTCGGGTCTGCTCTGTTCCTGCTGCTGCTCCCCATCGATGTAGCGATCCAGAACTTTACTTGAGACATTACTGGAGGAAGTGGAAGAGCTTCCCGAGGAATCGTGGTGCGTTTTAAAAGAACCAGCAGAATCAGGTCTACATGTTCCATTTGTATTTTGAAAAGCTGGCACCTCAGGACGCTTGATTTTTTGCCTCTGGGGTGGAGGAGTGTGAGAGCTAGCAAATTTAACAATCCAAATAAAGTAAATGAGTTCCTATGCAAAAGTTTTATACTGTGGAATTTAAGTTGAGTTTTAATAAAATACACGTCAGACAAGTTCACGTTATTAATAAAACGTCACAAACAGAATCCTCACCGAAATGAATGGCCACTTTGCTGATGAGGAACACCACTCCTTACACTGGAAGTAGAGGGAGATCTACTTTGATTTCTAGGGGAAGAGAAGTCGATTTGTCCTGGCTCAACACCAAGAAAGGCTGCGGATGACATAGAGCGGCTCCTTCTAAGAGCTGGGCTATTAGAACTCTGAATATCGGATACTTGCTTCCGAGATTTGGAAAACAAGCCCTTGGGACTTCGAAAACTACTCTCAGCCATGTAACTGGTGTGGCTGTCCCGTCCCCTTTCTGATGGATTCTCCCAGTAAATTTCTTCATCATTTGCTGACGGAGGAAACTCTTTATTGTTTCCATTGCCAGATGCAGAAGATCTGAAAAAGAAGAACTTCTTCATGTGTAAATCTTAAGCTAAGATTGCTAACTGCAGGTCATGAAAGTTTGTGGCCTTCAGTCCTAGTCTCTACTTCCAAGCTCTTTTGCAGGTCGAGATATTAATAACCCTGTAATCAGGAAAAATTAGAGAACCAAAAAAGAAAAAAGTACAAAAACGTACACACATAATCATCACTGTAATTGGTAGCAGATGGGATTTGAGATGGGCAGATGAAACACACACATAATCATCATTGGAAATGGTGGCAAATGGAAATTGAAGAGCAGATGAGTAGAATCATTACCACATCAGTTCAGTAGCACACACCACATACAAAGCTCAATTTGGACAACCAATTCCACAAATAAGCTAAATTTTAAAAAATAATAAAATAGCAGGACAAAGAGCTACAGATAAAGATTGTATATTTAATCACACGTAAAGGGCCAGTAAAAATAATTTTAAAAACCACACGAAATTCATAATACCCAAGATCCAGTTGAAAATCTAAACAAGTTCCACTACCTACCTACTACACTTCAAAGAGAAACTAAACTCTTTCTTACGTTTCTTGAAGCAACTGTAATCTCCATAGCAACAGGGCACTAAAAGATGAACTCATGCACAAGAACCCAAAAGAAACAAAAGTAGATTAATAAGTTTCCCAAGGCGTTGATTAATAGGTATCAATGCATATAATATTATTATAGCTGGATACCTTCGATTAAGTTTTAACAAATTACTCTTTACCGTTTCAGCTGGCTAGCTTAGCTTAGCATGTTAGAAGAAAATGGCATTTTAAAAGGAGGGCACGTGGGATTAAAGCTCTGTAACCTGTACATATTTCAGAACTGTTTGCTTATTGCAAGAAAGTCATTAAAAAATAAAAGCCCAGAATCAAAATATCGCATAAAAACATAAGGGTCAGTTAGGATTTTACTGAATCGATCTTGGGTCTAAATCTTATCAAGTTGAGCTATGCTAGCACTACCTAAGCTTAAACCCTGAAAACCCTAAAAAGCCAAATTAGCTAATTGGTTGATCTGCATAGAGATTGGCTTTCTTTTTGCATAAAATCGAGGCATTTCATCGTCATCCTAAAAGCCATACCTAATAATCCTATACTTTCTCAAGATTTTCAAAGGTGAAACTAAAAAAAAAAGAAACAAAAAAATAAAAACTAAAAGCAAACAAACAAAACAGTCTCAACCAGTGTTTGGTTTCTAAGAATCTAAAGAACATATATAAAGAAAAATGTACCTCTTTTCACAAAATATTTTGCGATCATTATGTGGTTGGTTACCGAGAATTGAAGCGGAATAGAAGACATTCCGAAAAAAAAAATAATAATAATAAAATAAAAATAAAAATCAACCGAAGAAGAAGAACTCAGCTAACTCTTGTTCAGGTATCTGAGTAACTATTATCGTTTTCTCTCACTTTCTCGGCAACCAAACAGAAGTTCAGGAAAAAAAAAAAAAAAAAAAAAAAAANACAAAAAGGAAAGACTTACAAGTTCCTTTGCTTTTTTTTTTTTTTCCCCTCTTTAAAACGGTCAAAAAAATTCATCTATCTACTTTTTCAAATAAAGCAAGAAAACAAAAATCAACTTAAAGAAGTGTAACAAAATTCAAAAAACAAAAGATCTTGAAATGATTATGAATATAGCAAAGCAATAATAACAAATTTCAGTTGATATATGCATTTAATTTCTTAAAATAATTATGCATAAGAAGAAGAAATAATCCAAATCTAGTACCTAATTAATTCACTTACCAAAACTGTTTGGATACTCAGAAAATTTCAAATTTCAAATTAGATTTTGATTAGCCAAACTCAGAAAATCCGAAACTGATTTCTATTCTCTGTAGAGAGAGAGAGAGAGAGAGAGAGAGAGAGGAGCGTCACTCGAAAGGCGTTAGATGACGGCAACATTTTGTACAACGGCCGACTACGGATGTAAATTACATAAAACTTTTTAGCAATTATAATTAATTAATTAATTAATCCATTTTTGACAACCAAAAAAAAAAATAAAAGACTATTTTCTCTTCTTTTTCTTGGTTTAGAATTAACATTACAATAAATTAATATTAAACATCATAACTAATTATCTAGGAAAAAATAGATTGACTGATGTGTAAAATTAAGCGTGTCAGGTGATGACTGATGAGTAGGTTTGTTTTAAATAAAAAAAAATGCTTTATATATTAACAAACATATGATATCATTTTAATAAAATTATTTTTTTCTAAATAATTTGTCAAGATATGTAATATTACTCTAAAAATAATTCTTACATCATTCAAAAAAAATTATTCTTGTTGTGACTTTGAATAAAATTTATATAACTTAGTTAATGTCTGAATAAAAAAAAATTTAATGATCAACGAAAGTAAAATAGTATACCAGTGTGAAGTGTCTAAGTGATTTTTGTTCTAAATTTAAGAAGAGTTAACAAATTTAAAAGGTTTTTGATTTGAAGGATATAAGCATAAATTTGAACGGAAAATGTAATTATTTCGGGGAAAAAAAAAAAGAAGAAACACTTTTAAAAAGAAAAAATAAGTAAGAAACAAGTTTTTTTTTTAAGGGAAAAAATTTTAACGTCCAAACAAATCGAAATGTTTCTTTTATTATTGTTTAAATATAACGTGTATTCGATGATTATCAATTCAAGTGCTTAAAATCACCGCTCAAAGAGAAAAATGGGAGAAGGGTAATTTTGTCTAAAAATTAAAGTTTGAATTTTGGGTGCCCGCGGAAAAAGTTGGGTGGAATGGAGCGTTGATTTTTTTTTTTTTTGGGGTCAGATGGAGCGTTGAGCTGAGTGTGCGAAGGAGTTGAAATCCGGTGGGGCCAAGTCCAGTTGAACTTGAATAATACTGTGGGCTCCAACTAGAACTGCGCAATCATATTGCCACACGTTATCAAGAGCACCTTCTTCCTTAAGCTTGAGCTGTTTCTTAGTGTGTTTTGTTTAGGCTTTAAGCTTCATTGGGGGAAAAGTTGCTTAAGCTTAGCTAATTAGTAATTAGTGTCTAGTAATGATCTTAATAATAACATTTATGGAACATTCCTATTTCATTTAAAAAACAAAACAATAAATACAAATTTAAATATAAAATATGTGTTTTTTTAGGTGTAAATTACATGTTTTAATTTTTGGACATGGACATTAAAAGTATAATAATATGAAATTCAAAAGTTAAGATCATCACTTGTGGGGTCGCATTCATTCGAAGTGCTTTTGTCTTAATCATACATCATGATGCGACACATTAGTCCAAAAATTTAATGTTGTGGCTTTTTCAAATTACATGAATTCGTTTTTCTTTTTTCATTTTGAGTGTATGATGTACACAATTATGCTTTTTTTTTTAATGGGATCCATGATTATGACATAGAAGGCAATTAAATAGTGTAATATTTATAGTTTTTTTTTTTTTTAAAAAGGGATAACGTTAGAAACACATATTATACACAAAACTCGTACAAATCAATATGATATATATGGTATAGTCCTACTTTGAAAATATATAGTAGTTAAAATACATATTGTATCATTGAGCGTGAGCCTTGTGTGTGTCCCTAGCACTATCGAAAATAAAAAATATTTGTTCATGTTTAATTTTCTTTTAGATATAGACAACATACATTCTAACTTGTTTACAACAAACGAGCCTTTTTATTAATAGAAATTTTGGAAATTTGAATTTGTTATCACATCTCACTATTCGTTAAAAAATTGACCCATTGAAAAGTTTTTGATTATGGTCGAGAAAATTATATTTGAGTATGGAAAAAGAAGATCTAATAACATCAACTTACCTCTTTAGGCTCCAATCAATCAAAGATTCATGAAGTACTAGGTTATTGAAGAAATTTGGGGTGGCCAGCCATGATTTGGCATGTAGCTTATGTTTTGAGATATTACCCAATTTTCATGGTCAATCCCTAAACATTTATTAAACTTAATAAATTATGTGACAAAAATAACTTGAACAAGTTCTAATGGAGAAATTAGCAATTTATGACTTAAACACAGAGCAAGTGTCAAGGCTTCACACAAAAAAGAAAGGTCCACCTCAATGCCACATATTGACCAGTCAAATCATGCCAAATGTCAACTAATTATTAGAGAGCAAATTTTAAGAAAAACATATGGCAAATATGGATTGGTAGTATTTGTCAACTTGGGGTATATGTCAAACAGTATAATACAAATAATTATAGTATGATATTCACTTAACCAATTTGAGACTAGCTCAATTCATCAGGATTCCTTGATACATGTGGGAGCAGAGGATTTTGAATCCTAATTAGGTCTATTTATGTACAGATCTCATGCTAATTTTTTTTTAAAAAAAAAAATAGTATGACATCTCACTTGATAAGGTATCTCAAAATTATCTTTAAAAGTCAGCTATCCTTAAAATCGGCTAAAAGCACCAGTTTAAACTTTTAAGCCAATATCTATAATATATAGAAAGTGAGTTGTTCTTAGACGTACTTGCTTGAGTAGTTTCTTCTTTTTTTTTTTTAATATTTCGTTTTGCCTTTTTTTTTTACTATACTTCACATATGTTTCTGATTTTTTTCCCTCTTAAGTATTTATTTTAAACGACATGCAAATTTTCTCCCTTAGCATTTACTTTTAAAAGACACGTGCACTCTTTCTTCCTATCATTTAACATTTAGTTTAATGGGTGAGTGGCAAATATAAGTTATGACACAACAATGCGACACGAAACCGGCACAATTGTTTACGGGTTATAGTCGATAAAAATGATGGATGATAAAAATGATGGATGTTAAAATTAAGTTGATATGCTTGACGCGAATTAAGAAATAAGTTAATTTCAAGTCAATTAATCTAACATAATGTTGATCTGTCTGACACGCCAATAAATATATAAATTATAAAATAATAAAAAATATATTCATAATTTAAAAGCTAATAAAAAAAAAAGATAAAGACAAGATGATATTACTTATTATTATGTATTATAAATAAAGAGTAGATACTTTAATTTGTATAAAAAAAATTTCACACATCATTTATTTCTTTTAAAATAAAGCTAAAATGATCCCTACAAAAAGGAAAATAATAATGAAAAATATGGATGATAAATAGGTGGGTAGGTTAAAAATACGTTGTGAGCTAAGTGTTATTTATTTAAATGAGATGGGTTTGGAACAACACATTTATATGAAGTCAGACTATCATTGGAGATTTTTGGGCAAGATAAGTCACATATCGAGTTCGAGTTTGATTTTTTTTATGTATATATTAGACATCAACTTGATAGAAATGCAACCCATAGTACGAATTGTCACCTCTTAATAACACATTACTCTTTCTTCGTAAAGCTTGCCATTGAATACATGTAATTTATGAGATGTATAACTAATTATTATTTTTTATGATATTTTTTTCTTTTAAAAAAATAATTAGGAATTCTATTATGGATGATCAACTTCATTAAATAATAAAGTTTGCATTTTAAAAAAAAAATGCACGATTTTAAATTTATTTTGATCAGTTAAACACTTCTCAATAACATATACCATTTAATTGAAGAATATTTTTGACATTTTTTTAGCTAAAATATTAATTACAATTTGTTTAGGGATGATTTCATTTTTGTATTTGGTACTTTAAATGATTTTTCAATTACACATTATGTTTTGTTATTATCAAAATTGACCTTCAAATTTAAAACTTATAATAAATTTATACGTTCTCTAATTCAAATATCAGATTTGATCATTAGGTTTACCAAAATATCATTTTCAAAGTCTAAAGATATATATATTTAAAATCAAAATAAATTTAATAATTGCATGACAAATATTAACAAGTTAATTCTTCAAAAAAAATGCAAAAACTTATAATTTTTTTCAGTGTTTAGCTTTAGTTATTAATTTTAAACAAGCTTTAAATTTGAATTTCTTTTTAAATATATAGATTCAAAGTTTTAAAGATATCTTAGTAAACTAAATGGTTAAAATTAGTATATGCCTCAAAGAGAGTATAATTTTGTTACTAGATTTTAATTTGAATGTCAATATTGATAATAACCAAAACATAACGTATAAAATGAATTAGAGTTCTATAAATTAGAGTTCCCATCACTTATTTAACGATATAATTTGCATAATTTTCTTTTCTCAAATTTTATTTGAGAAGGATTCATCAAAATTCTCCTATAAGATCCCACTCAACATTTTTTTTTTCATATGTGTAATTTGCTAAAATATGATGTTTTTTTTTATTCTTTTTAAGTTAAATAAATAGTACCCACATTATTATATGTATGAGAAAACACTGTAGAATGAACAATATGAACAGTGCAGCGGGGTTTTTTTTTTATCATTTTGCTATTTAATTATTTATTTTACTTTTACCAACTTTAATGTTATGGTTTTATGGTTTTACCCTCGGGATTGGATGCTAAGCATATTTTAAGTGGGGGTTATTTTGGTATTTTTTGAGGGGTTTGTTGCAGATGGGGTATTTATAAGAATCCCTCTGTGTTGTTTTTCGCTTTTTCCTATTTATCTCTTTTTTACTTCTCGGCTTCTTCTCTCTCTCTCTCCCTTGTTCTCCATGCTTCTTTGTTTAGCCCTCTTCTGATCATTCTTTTCTTTTTCCTTTGCTTCTCTGTTTATTCGATTTAGGCTATGGCTTCTCTTTATTTCTTTGTTACTTTAAGTTTTTATTTGTTTTTTTTTCCTTTTTGAGTTTTATTTTATTCTTCTTCTTCTGTGTGCTGTAATTTTTGTTTGTTTTTTTTTTTAAATTTGTTACTCTTTGATTTTTGATCTGTTGTCGGTGGATTTGGATCTCCTTACATGGATCTAAGCAGTGTGGGGGCTTTCTCTCTTTTCTGGTAATTTCGCTCCTTAAAGCTCTATTTTTCTTTGATTTTTTTCTATTCTTGCTTCTCTAATATCCCTTGTTGTGTATTGAAGTTTTGGCCATTGTTAGTATAATTAATACTTATTGTTGTTCTTGATTTGTATTGTTCTGAAAATTTTTGATGATTTTGTTTTTTTAGGACTCATTTGCTGTTTCTGCTTTTTGGGTTTATTTTGGGCTTTATTGGATATAGTCAGATAATACTCTCTTTTTACTGTTTGTTTACTTCAGTATTCATGCTCACTAAGTTTCTGACTTCTTCCTTTTAAATATTATTTTTAATTATACGATTGTTTAGGGGGCTACCACCTGTTTAGTCTCAATTTATTGCCTGTTATATATACTTTACTCTTATTTGGTTATATACCTGTTTTAGTACTTTTCATATCCTACTTCTCTTGATATTCTTCCTTCTTCATAGCTGATTGAAATTACTGTGCTCTTACTTCGCTTTACTGTTTTTGCTGTTGTTTTACCCTGTTCTGTGATCCGTGAATAATCTGTATTTTCTTGAAAGTTGGTTGCGATGGCCCTTTTTGGAAGCACTTCAGGTATTTCATATATTTATTATATTGTCTTCCTCTGCCTTTATAATTGTTCTTCTTCTGTTAGTTATATCTGTATTTTATTCTATTGTTAATTAATATTTATTTTCTGTGTTATTAATATACCATCGACGCATTTATTTCATTATTGTTGTCTTGAATATTGTGTGTTGTTGGAATATTTCATTGGATTCTTTTATATTTGGGTTCACTTAAATTTTATTCTGCCTTTAATTAATCTGTATTGTTTGACTTGCACTAATTATGTGTAAATATTTCTCTCCTTATGTCTGCCTTGAATGCTGAAAAATGTTGTTATAGTTCCTTTAATGCTTCTGCATTTCACTTCCTTTTTTTTTTCCCTATGTTCTTTTAATGAATCGTTTTATTTTGTTTTTGTCTTTCTGCTTTTTCCCCATTTTTTGTTGGCTAATTCTGTGTTCTCTTTGCTTAATTCCCCCCTCCCTTTTTTTAAAAAAATTAGTTTAATTTTAATTTCCTTTCCCGTCGTATTTTATAACTCTTCATATATTTGGTAATGATGAGTATTTATTCTTTGATCATATGGAGCAATACACTAGCTACCCACAAATTGTTATGCATAACGGCTTTAGTCATTTTATAGTGAATCTGATTTGTTGTTAAGGAGCAATTTTACAGTTTTTGTTCTCAAAATATTATGGGAATTAGTTGTCGGGTTAGAGCTTTGTTAGCAGCTTTATCAAGATTATAGCTTTAAAATTCTTTGTTAGATTTATGTATGAACATCGTGATCTTATCTTTTCACTCTAATTGTTTTTGTGTGATTAAAACAACTCTTTACTATTGCATTTAACTGAGGAATTTTTCCCAGCAAATGTTTTTTTTTTAATTCCCTTGGTCCTTTTCCACCGCTCATAACTTTTCTGTATTTTCAGTATTTTCCTCCTCTATTTTTTCCCCTTTAAAAACTATGCCTAATTATTCTTTCACTGCTTTTTATTTTAAAATTATTTTTATTGTCTTCTTCATTCTTCTTCGTTTTAATCATTATTCACCTGGTAGATTTTGGGCAGTTTTAGGCTATACTCTTATGATCTCTTCCCTGTTATTTGACTCTTATAATATATATGGCAAATTTCCTTCCATATTTTTAGATTTCTATCTGTTTTTCTAATTGCCAGAAATATTTTCCCTTGCATGAGCAAGAAATGATTTCTTAGGTGGTTGGATAGACATTTTGAAATAATTTATCTTAGAAATTTGCCATATATTGATAATACCATAACATATCTTAGCCAAATTTATTATATATGTATATATACACATTTATTGAAATATATTTATCTACATATATCATATTCTTATAATAGATATAAAAAAACTTATCACATATAATTTCTAATGAACTTTGCTAACTTAATTGGCGAAGAGAAAGATGGAGGTCTTAGTATCGAGGAGAAGGGGAGAAGCAAAATGGATTGTTATTAACTTTGGTGTAAAATTATTACCTAAATTTCATTGTCATCCTGTATTCAATTCTATCACATGTATTGATTAATGTTTTGTATATTTAGTTTGAAAGACTATAATTTCCAGGAACTAAAATATTATTTGAATTTGTTGGTTTATATACTGTGTCTTTGACTTTATTATCACTATTTTCAATAATAAAATAGAAATATAAAACTAATTGAGGTAATAAAAATCATTGTATTAAATACATAACAAAATTAGATTTGATATCGTATCGGACTAAAAAATTATGGCTAAGATTTTATTTTACTAACTTATATGTTGTGTCTAGAATTTAATTCTTAGAAGTTTTCTTAATGAAATAAAAGTATAATTATTCAAAATAATTTATACGCCGAACCCCATACACGAAAGATGTCGATCAAAATAAGAAAAAATAAATTAAAGAGCAATGTTACGAATGTAGAAAAAGAAGCTGAAAAATTTTAGCGTTATGAATATATTTTCAAAAAAAAAAACGAATTATAACCTTGATAATTTGGATTACGGTTATAACTTATTTTAATCAATGATAAATTAAATATTAAATTTGAAACATAAAAATAAAAAATAAATTTTTAAATAATGATAATGAACTTAATTATAAATAGCTTCAAGCACAAAATGTTTTAGGAAAAAAAAATTGATATCAAATCTTAACTATATATAACACTAATAAATTTATATATATTTTAAAAACTTGAAAAAATATATATAACTCTTCCTTAGACATGTATATAAATATATATATATATATATATATTAAAAAGAAAAGACCTAAATATCGACTATATTATAGTTAAAAAAAACAATATATGTATAACATCCATGAGTTAAATATGAACATATAAAAAAAATTAAAATTAAAATTAATCGTGTTTACATGTCTAAGAAAAACGTGTTTACGTGTCTAATTGGTAAAAAAAAAAAAATACGGTGGAAAAAATATAAGAATTACTTAATATATACATATATATAGATATATAGATATGAAATATGTAACTGAAAAATAATGTAGATATATATATTTTAGAAAAAGAGATCTAAATACAAACTATATTATAATAAAAAAACCAAGATATGTATAACCTGCATGAGTAAAATATAAAATTATGAACATATAAAAAAATTTAAAACTAATTTTAATAAGAGAAAATAGAAAAGAAATTTTTTTTACGTATCTAATCAATAAAAAAAATATATTAATTGCTTAATATATAGATGTGTGTGTATGTATGAGATATGTAACTAAATAATAAATAATTATGGGTAACTAAAATCAATATATATATATTTCAAAAGAGAAGATATTTTTCTTTTTCCATGATTTTTTACTTTCAAAAAAAAATAAAAAGGAACAAATAAAGTTTTTATAACAGCATATATGTATGAAAAAATTTGCCAAACATAATTATTAGAAATAATAATAAACTAAAATAATTTAAACAATAATAAAAATAAAATAATATATCCAATACAAAAAAATTAATACGTGAATAGTATTACAGTACAATACTAAAAAATAATGACGAAAATTTAGAAACACAAAAATAAAATATAGTATAACAATATTATTTCAAAAAAATGATAGATAAAAATATTGTAAATCATCTAAATGTATGAATATAACAATAGTATTCAAAATAATTATCGTATACATAATTAGTATAATATAAATTAACAAATATTACACTCCAAAATAAACGCAAAAAAAAAAATGTCAATCATTTTACATTTAGGCAACAATATTGTAGTGTTTCACAAATTTTCAGTAAACATATGTTGGTATTTCAACAATTCTTTTAATTTTTTTTCCCACTAAATACATAACAAAATAATGTCAGAAAGTTTTCGTCCTTAAGGCGTCAACGTAAACGGTGTTATCATTGTCTTCTAACTGAAGACTCTGCATTTAACCGTGATGATTATCAACACGATGGCTTCAAGTGTGATTTTAGAAAATATTTACCAATTAAGATGTATTCCAATATCAAGCCTTATAAGTTTTGAAAGATATTTCTTTCATGCAAATTACCGCCAGAGTCAAGTAATTATAATATGCAAAGTAAATTTTTTTTGTACTTATTATGCATTGAATTCTTTATATATTATCGTGTATTAAATTCTCGCCTTTAATACTATACTACAGGTGATATTAATGAATATCACGATCTTAAAGGTTGTTCTTACATCTGTATATACTACGGTACATTATTTTGGTTTAACGAATCTATCAAAAAAACTTATTCGCCAAAATATAATATATGTTATAAAGATAAAAAAAATTAAACTCCCTCTATTAAAAAATCCTCCTACTATATTAGATCAATTACTTAATTATTATAGAGGACCCTTGAGTACATATTTTCATAAAAATATTCGAGCCTTAAATTCTATGTTTGCCTTTACATCTTTCGGAGCAAATATAGAACAAAATACACAAATTTAGATGGTTCATATATTTTTAAATTCATTGATCAAATACACCATCTAATGGGATTATTATTACCAACTAATAATAGTCCTCTAAAAGTTGCTCAATTATACAAATACGACACAAAAAATAAAGTTGGCAATCGAATGTCAATATTTTCATTTGATGATACAACAAAAGAATTAACAAAACTAATTATATAAAATTTAATCAGAATACTTAACGAAATTAATAAATTAGTGAAACTTTTTCACATGATTCAAGATAGGTATAATGAAAATAAAATTCTATCTATGAATTTAAGATTGATAGGACGACGGTCCACTGATAACAACCAGTATGAATTACCTATATGAAATGATATAGTATGAATTACCTATATGAAATGATATAGGAGGTTTGATTGTTAGAGATATCAGTGAATATAAAGAAAGAAGATATATTATAATACAAGACAAAATAAATAATTTACAAATAATTACAAAATTACATCCATCTTACATGGCCTTACAATATCTACTCTTATTTCTATATAGAAAATATGGTTATAGAACTGATTTAAGATGAAATATAAATAGACTAAGAAAATAATATTTCACAAACAGAATATTTATGAGAGCATTTACTACTATCAACCACAACAACGAGACAATGTAAATAATATTCTATTCAAAAGTATAAGACTTTTTCAACAATATATAATCGATGCATATGCTTCTGTTGAAGAAGATCAACTAGATTATATTGAAAAAAATCAAAACAATTTAAGACATGAAATCTTGCAATGCGTCCAAGATGTCGTTACCCCTCCAGCCACACTTAAAGTCCACGATATATGATCCAAAATTACAAAAATGTAATGACAATATGTAAACAGTATGGAAATCCTAAATTATTCATAACATTTACATGTAATCCTGAATGACCCTAAATTATACGTGCCTTAAATAAAATTTTTGGTTTAAAACCTAAAAACAGACCAGATATAATTATAAGAATCTTTAAAATGAAATTAAACTAAATTTTATCTACTATTAAAATAATTATCTACTAAAAAAGTATTTAGTACAATTATTATAAGTAAGACAATGGTATTTAATTTAATAAATCAAAATATAGAGCATAAAATAATAATTTTTGGTCTTAACTACAACTAACGTGTTTCTTTTATTTTTTATGTTTATCTTGCACCATAGATCTATACGTTATTGAATTTCAGAAGTACGGTCTATCTTATTGTCACTTTCTATTCTGGTTGTATCCTAATAAAAAATTATCCGAACTATCACAAATTGACAAATTTATATCAATTGAAATACCATATCCTAAAAGAAAATATGGAAGAATACAATATAATTGCAAAATTCATGATACATAGACCATGTGGTGCTACCAAAACAAATACTTTGTGCATGAAAACTCAGTTTGTTCTAAAAAATTTCCCAAATAATTGTAGATTAAAATGGATTTGTCAATTATAAATGCAGAAATACAATATTTTACGTACAAAATGAACATATCAAATTCGACTACAGATATGTAGTTCCTTACAATATAGGCTTATGTTTAAAATTTCGTACTCATATCAATGTCGAAATATGTTCACAATCAATGTTAATAAAATATTTATTTAAATATTTAATAAAATGTCCCAACAGAATCAGATTAAAAATTGAAGACAATATATGCATAGAGTAATCTGACCAAACAATTTACAAAGAAATAGATAAAATAAAAAATTATATTAATTATCGATATATAACACCGTATAAAACTATGTTATCGATATATAACACTATATGAAGCTATGTGAAAATTATATGAATATTCTATACATCATCAAAATTCAACAATACAAAGATTAACAATTCATTTACCACACATGCAAAATATAACATTTTGTTTAAATCAACGTCTTGATAATATAGTCAGACTACCAGACATTCAACGAACAATTTTAACAAAATGGATAGAAAATAAATGAAATTAATGTAGAAGCCAAGAAACTTTCATATATACAGTTTCCAACTAAATGAGCGAGGAATAATAAAGACAAGAATTGGACATCAAGAAAATCAGGATATTCAATTCGACGAACTTTTTATATCCACTAAAATTCTGGAAAATTATATTATTTAAAACTATTACTAAATCATCAAAAAGATACAACAAGTTTCGAATCTATATGAACCATTAACGGTATAATATATTCAACAAATCAAGCAGCATATAATGAATTGGGTTTATTAGAAGATGATAAAGAATAGAATGTACCAATACTAGAAACCTTATTTTGGTGAATACTGCATCAATTATGACAATTATTTACCATAATTTTATTATTTTATAACGTAAATAATCTAATAACATTACTTGAAAATCATTGGAAGGTTATGACAATAAATATTTTGCACAAACTTAAACCTTTATTCAATAGTCCAAACTTCCAAATTCTGGAAAACGAATTATACAATTATATGTTATATGAACTAGAAAAGTAACTAAACCTAAATTCATCAACTTTAACAAATTTTAATTTACCTTTACTAACAGAATCATTAATCGGCAATTTAAATAATAAACTCTTGCGAGAAAAACTAAACTCTGACATTAATAAATTAAAAGAAGATAACAACATTTTAGAAAAAAAAATTTAAATAATTAACAACACTATATTTATGAACAGATTATAAAATGCTTAAACAATAAAGTACAAATTTTGTTTTTTTATTTATGGGAATGAAGGCATTAGAAAAACTTATTTATGGAAAACAATTATTGCAAAAATTAGATAAAATAATAGAACTATTTTAGCTGTCGCATCTTCTTGAATAACTTTGTTATTATTACCTAAAGGCAGAACTACATACTCAAAAATTCAAATACCTTTATCAATACATAAATTCTCTACCTGCCATATCAAAAAAGGAACTCAATTAGGAAAATTAATTAAAAAAACATCATTCATATTATGAGATAAAGCACCAATAAATAATAAATGTTGCTTTGAAGCCTTAGACAAAATACTACAAGATTTAAAAAGCAATTTTGACCAACCTTTTGGTGGAATGACAATTATTTTCGGTGGTAATTTTTAGCAAATTCTATCTGTTATCCCTGTTGGTACAGAAGAAGACATAATAAATGCAAGTATAAATAACTCTTACTTATGGCCACATTTCAAATTATTATCATTAACAGAAAAATATGAGATTGAAAAACCAAATACCACATAAAGAGAAAAAATGAAATTTTAGAATTTTCAAAATGGATATTAAACATTGAAAATAGTACCACAAAAAAAATAAAAGATCTTGAAAAGGAAGATATTACATGGATAAAAATACCATATAAATATATAATACAATATAAATCAAATACATTCGAAAAAAGTTTGAATTTGATATATGATGATTTTGTAAAAAAACTTTGATAATATTGATTATATATGACATAGAGCAATAATAACTCAAAAAAATAAAATAGTTGACGATATAAATAGATATATGTCATCTTTAATACCTAATGAATCAAAAACTCATTATAATCATAATACAATAATAGGCTCAACTGAAAATATCGATGAACTTAATCTTTTATATCCCCAAGAATTTTTACATATTTTAAATTTTAATAGCATACTACCATATGAATTAAATCTTATAGTTGGATCTCCCATAATGTTATTATGAAATTTAAATCAATCAATGAGATTATATAATAGAACAAAACTTATTATTACACAATTAACAAATAGAATCATAAAAGATCAAATTATAAATTCAAATACTGAAAAATGAAAAGATATACATTCTGAGAATAGAAATAGTTGTAAATGAGTCCAAATGGCCTTTTAGTTTAAAAAGGTGACAATTTCCTATAAAAACCTATTATGCAATGATAATATATAAAAGACAAGAATAATTACTAAATAAAGTTGGCATTTATCTAGAAGATGAAATCTATACACACGGTCAATTATATGTAGCCTTATCAAGAGTAATAATCCCAAAAAATTTATATATATATTAATAAATAAATCCATCAGTAAATATCCAAATTAAGTTAGAAATATAGTAAAATTATATTATTGACTTATATATTAAAGCATGATTTCAAGACAAATTTATGTATGTATTTACAGACCTTTTATATATAAAATTTCCAAATATTCTTAATATTATCTACACCTTATCATTTTTTTTGTTCTTGCAAAACAAGATCAAAAAAATGGCAATATCAATATGATCACTTAAACCAAATGAGATTTATAGAGCACTTGAAGTACGTATCAGAAGACTTTGGCACAATAACTATTACACAACAGGGCTCTTGATAAGTCTTGATTGTATTTTAGTAGATCATGAGGTAAAAAAAAGTAAAATCAAATTACTTAATATCAAGCTTTTGTTCAATTCAATATACAAAATATATACAAGTCCTATCAGTTAATTTTAACAAGACATTATATAATAACTAAATAATTTCTTGTAAAATACAATACGAAGCAATCTACGGAACAATTAAATCTCGATATGCAAATCATATCTTGTAACAAATAACAAAAGGAGAAATATATCGAGTCAACAACTTTAATGTTACACCAAATAAACTAAAGTACAAAATCGTTTCCCACATTGCAATATTGCAATTCGCTAAAGCAACATCTTTTACTCCAATAACAATACCGATCACAAATATCCCGACGCATAAATTTTACTTCGTAGACTTTAATCGCCTACCTTCAAAAACTGATATCTGTGACATATTATTAGGAATTATTAGTCATAATATTATTTTTCTGTTATTATTTATCAATACACATTTTAATAATTCCTTATTATCTTTTTTTCTCTTTTACCAGATATTATAGGAATGTTAATAGAAGTACAAGATCTGGAAGAAACTAATGTCAAAGGAAAAATGATGCCAAGAAGAACATTAATAATACAAAATATAAGGTACTTAATTCATTTAATAAATTTGAAAATATTTTATAATTTACTTTAATCATACTTTAACATCGTCTTAAAAAAGTAAGAAGTTTCAAATCACTTTATGGAGAGAAACAACAAAAAGATTTAATACTGATATGGTAAATACTGTATAAGAACCGATGATAGCCATCTTTACACCTATAATAATAAAGCAATATCTAAGTAACTAATAATCTTCTTTTATACCTAAGTATAAAAATATTCATATATTCTACTTACTATCTAACATGAATTTTCATATCAAACAGGAAATACCTATGATTTGCAAGTATAGGTGCGACGACATAAACATACCTGAAACTAATGCACTAAAAACAAGGTAATAATCACCTTATATATATTCGTTTATTATAACAAAAAATGTAGTATTTTATTTATTTTATTAAACATTATTATTTTCCCCTCACTTTTACCAATGTCTTATTCAGGTTCACCAGACAATGTAACATCTTGAATTTCTTCTAGCTTCTGTTCCAAAAGAAATCCAATCACTAGAACAACAAAAATTACAAAATAAAAATATAATTACCGAACTAAATTTACTAGATCAATTAGCGCAAAAGGTCAACATAAATATGATAATGTTGACAAAAATATCATTATATGTATTATGGTTTAAACTAACATCAGTTTTTTTATCCTTAGGGAACGAAATTTACAATAAAAGTGACAATATACAAATTCGAGGTACATCAAGGTTGGTATTATAATTCTTACCCACAATGCTCTAGACAAGTACAAGAAATAGAAAGCGGATGGTGGTGTAACACGCACAATCATCTCACATCAACTCCAATTCTATGGTACGAAACATAACTAAGTAATTCCCATTTATATTTCCCAAATTAATTTAGATAGAAGAAAAACTACAATTTCACTTACACAAGAAAAAAAATAGTTTATATTATTGGTTATTCATTAAAATATTATTTCTTTATTATACTAAAAAAATTTTCTACCTCACCATTCCAACAAGTATAAATTAAATACAAGTAACGAGGATGAAACAAGATTCACAGTCATAACCAAATTCGGAAAAGCAGCATAAGTTTTGACTAAAAAGCTGTGCACAGTATTGACAATACAAGAAAGTTATACTGATCTAACAACATTGCCACCAATAATCGAATAATTATATGGACCAAAAAAAAATTCAGGTCTACTTCAGAACTAGAGGAGTATTAATTGATACAACAGTATCAAAAATATTCGATGACAACGAATTAATTCCATTATCCCTTCCAGCACCGCTAACCATTCCTGAAACACAAAAAATACTAACCCTACCTCTTGATCCAAAAAAATTACAGAAAAGTAAGAAACAATCATTAACTCATATTCAATTTAATAAAAAAACAAAGAAACAATCATCAACTCATATTCAATTTAATAAAAAACAAGATGTATTATCTATTATTTAACTAGTAATATATTTTTTTCACTTTCAGATCAGAAAAGACATCAATTGAGACATCAAAAAAATGAAAATTAATCAGATACCTAATTTATTATTTATTATACTTATCAATAAATATTTCATACCTTAACAACAAAAAATTCTTTATTTTCTTTCTTCTTCAATTTTTAATTTAATTTAACTTTTGTTCTTACATTCTGTTTCTTTTTTCCTTGTAATTACAACGAAGAAGAATAACAAAAGGAAGAAAAACAAAAATTGTAAAATAAATCATCAGCTTACTCTAGAATATTAACATTTTGTAATACTTTAAAAATTGTATTCATATACTTTAGACAAATATTATCCTATTGTTAAATATTATACATTTTTGTAAATAATATAACAAATGCTTGATTACCAATTTACTATACTCTATATCTAATCCGCAACAAAAGTACGGGCACCAACACTCGTTATTGTCTATGCATATATATTTAAGTATTTTATGGTTAAAAATCTTCGTGGTCTGTGGACTATAGTTAAGCTTCCATATAACTTATCACATGTTTACACCTTTAGATTTCAAATTTGAATTTGTTATGATGTCACAAATAAATCTTATTGTCATCCAATGAACTTAAACTTATAATTTTTAGTAGAGTTAGCAAATTTCTACGTAGTTGCCAAAACCAAATAAATCCGCACACGATGATATGGTTATTTTGCCCAATGATGTGATTGGAGGTCTAACTTTTCTCTACTGTTGTGGTAGGATTTAGAATACAGAATAAGATTTTTATTTTTGCAATTAATCACACCGCACCACATTAATTGTATATACTAATTTTTAAAATATTCGTATACATAAATTTATATTTATATACTAGTATATATAAATTAGAAACTAAATTCTATTATATTTTAAATATCCTTCCAAATAATATCAAACTTTGTTATAATGTTGTTCGGAAGAATGATTAAATATTTTAATTTATTTCAGTTGGGTTGTATCTTATTAAGATATTACATGGATAAGTAGAAATATATTATTTAAATATTTTTAACATTGCATTTATTTTAAATTGTTTTTTCTTTTAGTAGTTATGACTTTTAAAATATTATTTCTTCAATTTAGCACAAATTTATTGTTGCACATATTTAAGGCGTAAATCGCATAAACGGTACTGCATAATATAATGTGATTTAGTGTAGTTAATAAGTTTATTTGAATTACAGCGATTAAAGATTTTTTTTTACTGCACTTCGCAGTTTGGTTAAGAATTTTTGCATAATATCGCTAAATTTATACCTCACTCCTAATTTTTAGGGTAATATATTTAAATTTATTGTTATATCTCTATATAAAAAAATATGATAAAAAATTCCTATGCCACATTAAAGTTTTTAAAGAAAAAATTGTTATTATAAATAAGTATTATCTTAATTTTTCTTGGTTTAATAATAATAACAATAAGCTTAAACCAATAATAACAATAAGCATTATCTTTTTTTTTTGTTTAATATTAATAGCAATAAGCATAATCTTTGTAATATATTCATTAGAAAAAAAAGATTATTGTAATAAGATAAGCTTATTATTCACTCATAATGTAAAATCATATATAGTTTATAAAAACATGTATAATAAACTAATTACATCCAATAATAACTGATCAAACTCTAACAATAAATAGTTGTCTATTCCTATTTTGTGCACTAAACACGAGACTAGGCTAAGATAATCTAATCCCCTCCTCGGTAGTACTCCAAAGTTTTGGGTCAAGAGTATCTGCTTACCAAATATTTTAAAATGTAAAAAATATTATCACTTAGCTTTATATTGGTCACTACTAAACCTATATCCAAACTACATCTCTCTTTAAGAAAAAAAAAATAATTATAACAGAAAAAAATAATAAAAATTTTGGTATAGTTTAGTTGTTTTTCATTTTTTTAATTTTTTTTAATGAGAAGTAGATGGTATTTATTGTACAAAGAAAGTAATATTCACGGATTTAAGTGCATCTTTTGAGAAGAAAAAAATGATCAAAATACTTTGTCTCAATTTTATAAGAGATATTATCACTTTTATATCTTATATTTTGATACTTTGTTCAGATTATACATTGTGTTTTGGTTATTATTAACATTGATATTTAGATTTGAAATGTGTTACAAATTTATATTTGAACATTAATTTAGAATAATTAATTTACTAAGTTCGTTTAAAAAATTAAAAATAAATCATATAAAAATTGATTCAAAAATATATTTATTAAAATATCTTGGTAAATTAACTGTTTTAAATTAGTGTTTGTAACAAATATTAAATCTAAAGTCAAATGATGCAGTCTCATCTTGTAAAAAACATAGGATATTTTTAGTATCTTTAAAATATTTTTTAAATGGAAAAAAAACATTTGAATAAATGAGTATATCACTAAACTCCACGATACATTAAATGTGGGAGAATGTGGAACTTGGGACCATTGAATTCACACAAACAGGGGATCTGTCCTTATTAAGGGGGAGAGATAACAAATAAATCGGGATAAGGAAAACCTTAGCCGGGGACAAGGCACCTTTCATCTGATACCAAACACAACGCTTATCAAACGTCGTCGTTTTATCATCATAATTCTTTCCTTCCTTCCAACGCTATTATGCTTTTGTTTATTACGGGTCGCACTCGCACTCGATCTTTCCTTGAGTTTCCAGGAAAATATTTTCCCGAGAAAATCCTCGGACTCTTCCTTATCTTCTCTTCTCTTCTCCATGGAAATGGATTCCCTCCCCAATGGCAACAGCGCCACCCCAAATCCAAGCTCCGCACTGATTCCCACCGCTGCGGCTCCGCCGTCCTCGAAGCTGAACCAGTTGGCCGAGTCCCTGAAATTGGAGCACCAGTTTCTCAGGGTCCCTTTCGAGCACTACAAGAAGACGATCCGAGCAAACCACCGAGTCGTTGAGAAAGAGGTCTCCTCCGTCATCTCCAGCGTCGCCGAAGCCGCTGACCGAGACGGCATGTCCCGCGACGAGGCTGTCAACCATCTTAGCTCGCTCGTCTCAAGGTTACAGGGGCTCAAACGCAAGGTATTGGGGTTGGAACTCTTAGTTTCTGAAACTTGATTTTTAGGGTTAGAGAGAGGTTTTGATTTATGTTTGAGGAGATAAATTGGTTTGGGGATGAGGATTTTCCTGTACTTCATTTTCTTTTTCTCGGTAACCAAACATAGTATAAGTTTAATTGATGAATTGGGTCACTTTGAAGTTGGTGAGTTCATGAATGATCAAAATGTTACGTACTTCATGGAGTTTAGTTTCAATAGATTTTGTTTTATTTTTTGTAGCGAAACTAATCATGGCTCGAGAACAGCAAGAAAACCAGTCCGAAAGTTAACAAGTGATTTAGTTGTTTAATAGCAATCGAATTCTGCTAATTTCTGACCAAAATTTATGAGAAAGATGGTCAAAAGCATACATTAGTGATTGATATGCTGTATTTTCTTTTCCCTGTGTAGTTGGAAGAGGGGAGTCGAGTTGAGCACTTGCAGGCACAGAGGTGCCGAGCTCGCCTCGATCATTTAGAGTCGGCAGATGCCCAGAATTTGTCCGAGTGGAACAACGTGAAGGTGAAGCGCATCCTTGTGGACTACATGTTGCGCATGTCGTACTATGACACTGCAGTGAAGTTGGCGGAAAGCAGCAATATGCAGGTATGTTAGATTGTTGACCTCAGATGCAATCATTGGTATGCATTCATGGTCGTTTGTAGGACTTTGAAAAGATTGCATGTACTCTATCCAAACCTATGTTTCATGTCTTATTCCCTCTATGTTATTGGACAAACAAAATTGAAAGCATTAGCGTTTTAGTTTTTTCATTGCCACCCGTTATTGCTTAAGAAACACAAAATTGAAAGACAAATTCAAAGCACTAAGAGTTACCTTTCCTTGAATGCTATGCAACAGTCTAACAGGATCATTAAGCATAGCGAGCATATAAAAATTTAAGCACAGTATTATTTGCTGAGTACTGTAACTCCACATCATGTTAAAACTTTTGAGAATTTTATTAATTTATGTGTCTAGGATCTTGTTGATATTGAAGTATTCCAAGAAGCAAAGAAGGTTATCGATGCTCTTCAGAATCAGGAGGTAGCTCCTGCACTAGCATGGTGTGCGGAGAACAAGTCAAGGTTGAAGAAATCAAAGGTATATAACTTCTTCTCAGGATTTTTCTGCAAGGCTGACCGAGCTTTTGGATATACATCTATAGTACGTTTCATCAGATTAACCAGATGTACCAGTAGAGGAAAATTTAATTTCTGCCACGTGCTTCAATATAACTAGTGTAGTATGATGAAAGGATCATGTAGTAGGAGGGATTATTACCTGTTTTGTACATCAGATATCTGTGTTGATCTTTCTTCCTGATGTTATAGGGTTGGCTCTTTAGTTGTTCTGGTTTTGCATGGGAAGCGAAGCTACGGAAAGGGCATGTAATTTGCTGGAAGTATCATTAGCCTGTTTTGGTGTGCTTCATCATAGCAGAGATGACATGCATTCTAATTCTAACTCATTAAGCTAATTATGGTTTATTCATCAAAAAAATTTCATCAGCTTTTTCTACTATAAAATTGTCAAGACTATCACTATGATTAATATGCTTGCATCCAGGATTACCACTAGAACTGTTAATTATACTTGTAAGATTTTATGGTGCAAATAGCTCAAAGTGCAGTTATTTTCGTGTTATATTCTAAAATAACATGTTGTGTTGCTATACCAGATAAAATGGGAATCTTGGAATTAATTGCTGATAACATGGTTTCCTAAAATTGATTTAACGATGACCCCATAAACTGTTTCCTTACTGAAATTAGATTTAAATAAAAAGTGTGAAGCTACCCCATAACAATTCCAATTAGTGTATCACAAATAAATTATGATGTTTGTCTAATACCAACTGCTTTTATTGACTTTCCTTCATGATGGCAGAGCAAGTTCGAATTTCAGGTGAGACTTCAAGAGTTCATAGAGTTGGTACGAGCTGAAAATAGCCTTCGAGCCATTACTTATGCTCGGAAGTACCTTGCACCATGGGGTCCTTCCCATATGAATGAATTGCAGCGGGTCTTTGCAACAGTAGCATATAAGAGTACTACTGAATGCACTATATACAAGGTGACTCTTTTGTTTGGTCTGAAAAAATGATTTTGTGCTTTTTAATAATGAATGTGCTGCTTTTTGTGATTCAGCAGCATTGCAAATTCTGCCTGTTTTCTCATGTTGTAGAAGAACTATTCTGTTTGATTTTGATGGAGAAACAGATGAACGTAGAAACACAAAAGTATAGTAGAAAATAAGATAAGGAAGCCAAAAACTACCTTGTCGCTAAAACCTTGGAGTTGGTGATAATGATAAGTGATATCCAAGTTGAATTCATATTACTATCTAGAAGAGAGTAGAAATTTCATTAATTTTGAAGGTAGCTCATCTTGGTCCAGCAGTTTGTTTGCCGTGATTAGGGATGCTGATGATCCTTTATTTTTTCAATTTCTTGTTGACCACCCTGTCTTAATTCTGGAAGCTGATAATTCGGTAGTTGTTCTCCAGGTTTTTTTTGAACCAAAGCAATGGGATTTCCTTGTGGACCAATTCAAACAGGAATTCTGTAAATTATATGGCATGACGCTTGAACCTTTGCTAAATATATACTTGCAAGCTGGCTTGTCTGCTCTGAAAACCCCGTATCCATATGTTATGGTTTAATGTTCTGTTTTTTCCTTATTTACTCATTAACGAATTACCAGGATCCTAAGGTGAAAGTCTTAAACATATGTGAGTGATTTACACGTTTTGCAAGAAAAAACATTTAAATTGGGAATTCACACACACACACACACACACACATGGATATGTCTGTATATATATATTCCATTGTGTCTTCTCTTTGATACCTTTAATAATTTCTTTACCATTTGTTCTTTAGATTCCAGCATACTAGAAATGCAGAAAATTTCACAAGAAAAGCATATAGTTCTGCAAATCTGTCATTATTCATTTCAAATCTTTAAGTGTGTTGTAAGTTGAAATTTCCTTTTGGTCACTATTAGTCATAAAAGTGGCTCATGAATCACAACCCAAGCTTCTTGCATTGCCATTTCGTTTGTTTTCTTTCTCTTTGGTGCAGGTGTTATGGGTTACTGCTAGCTGCGTCCAAATACATTCTTTTGCCTTGACCTGACTTAGATATTGTTACGAAGATGATTGCACCAAGGAAGATCCACTGTCGCAGGAGAATTTTCGAAAACTGGCCCTTTCATTACCGTACTCAAAGCAGCATCACTCGAAGCTTGTATGCTACATAACTAAAGAACTAATGGACACAGAAAACCCACCACAAGTCTTGCCTAATGGCTACGTCTACAGTACCAAGGTTCAGAATAGACCAGTATTAGATGAACAAGAATCCTAGATTATTTTATTTGTCCTAATTTCTTTGCTTTGGCAGGCTCTTGAAGACATGGCCAAGAAGAACAATGGCAAAATTACTTGTCCCAGAACTAATTTCGTTTGCAACTACAAAGATCTGGTGAAGGCATACATATCATGAATCCAATATCTAACCTGTTCAGTGACTCAAGGCATACATATCCTTTTGCAATTGGCTCTAATAATAATCGGAGTCCTATGTGCTGTGTGGAAAAATCCTTTGTTGGAAATTATAGAATCCCTCCCCTATGAAAGGACCTTCCCTGAACAGCCAGTCTTTCTCATACTACTTGGTGATTGTCATGAAAACTTATTGTAAATATTCTCATGGTCACTTTTCAAGTGTTACTCGATGTCTTATCAAATTGTACTGTGCATATTTTGCCACTTTCAAAAATAAATTAATTTGATTTTAAGTCTTCAGTAAATTAGCCTTAGTAGAGTTAGTTCCTTAATAATCAAATTTGGTACTATTTGGTATCTATCCACCACCTTAGTCCAAAAAGGACCAGAATAATGTTGAACTCAGCATTGCATAAAGACTATCAAAGCTCATCCTAGTACCTTGAGTAAACATCTTTTCGGTTGAATCTCGCGTATTATTGTTACAATTATCATCATCTTTTAGAATACGGATACTTTGGGGTTCAAAAATGCTGACCAAGGGTTTTATAATTTATATGAGATCGTTTATCTTTCTCAATAATGGATCACAAACCAAGTCAGCGCCATGAGACATAAGGCCTAAGGGGCGACCAATTAATGAAAAGTCATGGTAGCAAGGGACGTCCTCAAAACCAACTGCTGAATTTAATGGAACATTGATGGTCACAGACAAATAATGTTCATAGTCGTCTTGAAGAAAATCTCTCAACTGTTGAAAACTACAATTATCCCATTGAGAAAATTCAAAAAGAAAACAATTCATGCAACACACATCAAAGGTTCTTGTGTGGGAGAATAAAAGCATGTGATGTGATGATACAGCTTTTAAGCTCATTCACTTCCCCTTGGGGAACCATGATTGTCGTCATCCTCATCAACCGGGCTCCTGTCGTCCCTACGGATTGGACTAGGACTGCGGCTGCCACCATTTTCACCAGCATTGCTTCGGTATCTCTCATCTCCATTATCTCCTTCAGCCCCATTAATGGGGCTTCGGCTCTTTCCTCTAGGACTACCGCTGTAATCTGACCTACGGTCCCGAGAAGGGCTACCCCTCTCTCGAGGGCTTCTCTCCTCAGGTGTGGCATCACGCTTCCTTCCTTTGGATGGTGGAGGTGAACCCCTCGGGCGCTTAGGGCTCCGGCTGTCATGTGGGCTCCTTGACCTTCTCTCAACACTGCGTCCCCTCTTAGGGGGTGATCTGGATGGACTGCAGAGAAAAATGTTTCAATGATTACTCCCTTCCGAAACTTCCCTATGAGTTTTGTAGCAAAAGAATGGCTTCCAAAAAAACACAATTATCAAGCCCAAACTTATTCGCTTCTAGCAAAATCAGTTCAACAAAACTTTTTAAGCAGACACTGCTAAGGGCAGACAAACCTGTAACTCCGGTCCCGGCTATAGCTGCGGCTCCGACTTCTGCCACGCTGTGGACTCGGTGAACGCGATTGACTCCGTCCGCGCCTACAAAAGATTTTTCCATGGTCTAAATACATTCGAACTAAATTAACAGAATATTTTGGAGGCAGGGTAGCTTCTTAGGGGGAGAGGTATAGAGAGATGAAACATACTTCAGTTTCTTCGGACTATTCTGACAGTTTCTTTCAATATGACCTCGCTCGCCGCAGCGATAACACTTATTCTTCCAGTCCCCAGCTTTACAATCTCGAGCCCAGTGGCCATCAATTCCACAATTGAAGCAGCGCCCTGATCCAGGAGGAGGACCTCTGCCAAGATATTCACGAGATCCACCAGGACCACGTGGCCCCTAAATGCAAGCCAAAATTACCTTACAGTAAATAAACTAATATGTACCCCTGCATATTATTATATTCTTTGACACACTGATGGCACTAACTGAAAAGGTTTAAGTAAATCAGCAAGCTAGATGACATTTAAAAGTGAATCTATGACATTAATCATAGAACTTACCCCTCGGGCAACTTCCACAATGAGGCGAGTTCCATCAAAATCTCGACCATTCAAACCATATCTCGCATCATCAGCATCTCGTGGGTCACTAAACTCCTGTTTTTAGGAAAACATAAATCACAAAATGGGCAAGACTAAAGTTGAAAAGCCTTTCATATCATATCACAGAAATATATGAAACCACATTATTCCATGATTGTATTTGTATAATGCGTGTGTGTGAGTGAGTGAGAGAGATTTATATAATGTGTTTGTGTGTGTGTGTGTGAGTGAGAGAGAGAGAGGTAAGAGTAACATACAACAAAGGCAAAGTCGCGCTTCATATCCACATCCCGTACTCTGCATAAATCGGGTCCAGAAACAGTAAGGCCATCATGACAATGTATCAAAGGGATGATGATACTTCGCCCCTCACAGATGAACTAAACACCACTCTGAGATTGTTGCCATTTCCATTAAAACACGCAATAACATTATAGAAAGACTCGCCAAATCCACCAATCAGACCCTCTCACCACAGACCTCCAGGTTTGGCAAAAGCCAAGAAACCTTCAACAAGATCATTCAAGTTAAACCATACAGACACGTGGAGGGGTACAACATTCTCACGAAGATATATTTGTCATTTCAATATAAAGCACAGAGAATGGATTGGCAAACAAGACCTATTACACACCTTAATAATGGACATGCACCAACGACCATCATTCCCGAAAGGAAAAAAAGGTAAACAAAACCATTAAAAGCACATAAGTTATGTTTTTTGTTCGCATAAGAGTTGCAGAACATAATGGGCTCTAAGTAACTTTGATGTAAAAAAGAATCAAGGCCCAAGGGGTTTTAAGGACTTGCACATGTAAGGCAAAAATATGTAAATCACAATTATACAAATTAAAAAAAGGAACAATCTAATGTTTAAAAAGTGCAATAACTCTTCCACTAAAAAGTTTCTTCACTAGCCTACAATTGAAAAGATAAAGAAAGAAAATTCCCACAAGGCAAAGTCCTGGGTTACCTTCCATATCTGCTAAATAGGTCCTCAAGATCACGTGACCTAGTTCGAGAAGACAGGCGACCAACGTAGAGCCGCGTTCCACCATAACGGTCGTCATACCGAGGCATTTTTACCTAAGCTGATCATACCAACAAAATCAAGCAAATTCGAAAGCTTAAGTTATAAGTATGCCCATTATTCCATAATACATAGTGGTAAACTTCAACATAGTAACTGGATATACATATGTACTATATTTCAAGATTTCAAATATGTACCGCTAAATTTATGCAAGAATATCATTCTAAAATAAATTCACAAGGGTTTCTGCTGGTAGCGAACACAATTTCGAGAAAAAAAGTCAATTGGTGAATTTTTTTTCCCTTTAAAAAGGAACTCAAAATTTGAAAATATTGGGAGTTGCTTGACGATACTTATGTCTTTAATAAAAGTGAAATGAAATGTGAAGATGTCCACCTCAAGATTTTTGAGAAATCCCATCAATCATTCCATTCTACTTTCAAGAAAAGAAAACATAACACGGCCAAGCTCGTGTTGGAATATTCTGAATGGAGTAGAATAACCATTGACAACCTACTCCAATGTCATTGATTAAAACATTTATATATTCGAATGAATAATTGTGTACAGCTTTGCATTCAAGCCAAAATAGGATGAACGCAATTATCTAACTAGCATTAGGCCCATGGACTCCCTCAATCATAAGGTCTTCGCCAGCCCACTGGGCTAGAGACCTCTTATGCCAATAGTTGATATAAAAACACACTTGGTGTGGGTAGTGGTATGGCGTGCCTAAAGAAAGATGAGAGGGAGAGTGAAAAGAGAGTTCATAACTCTATTGCTTGTTCTCTTGAATTCAGTTTACAGTATATTACGTGGTAAATAGGGTAACAACTATATAATAGCATCCACAGTCATTAAGCTAGTGCTCTATTCCTCTATGTTGATATGGTTTAAATTCGTATTTGTTCTGTGTTTTGTTGAATGTGAATGAGTTATGCTTTTGTTAATGATTGAGTTTTATCTTAAATATATTGTGCCCATGATGTTTAATGAAACTAACAAATGTTATCAGAGTATTACCTCAATGATTGTAGATGACACTGTGACATGCAATGTCCAACAAATTGATTCCAAGAAAGCGAAAGAGTTATGACCTCTCCATTCATATCATTGTCAACCAACGCATTGGCCCGGCCAAGACATTATGTTGCATTACGTGGTAAATTCGGCAGCCACAATATCATCTAAAATCTCTCTATGTTGATATGCTTCAAATTCCTAAGGGTTTAGTTTGTGTTTCGTTGAATTTGGATGAGTTGAGTTATGCTATTGTAATGGATCGAATTTTAACTTAATTTACAGTGCTCATCATGTTCAAACAAAATATCAGAAAGCCGTTAAAGTAAGCTTAACAGCTCAATCAAGAACCTCCATACCTAAAAGCCTAAACGAAAATGTCAATTTTCTCTATCAAAATTACACCGAACTCGTTTACCCACCTGCCACAAAATCTTCAACTTTCAGAAAATTCGTGTCAATACCTTTTTGTTGGCCACAATACATACCCATAAACATCTATACACACAAAGAATTCAAGAAACAAAAGGCAAAATCCATTGAAAACTCAAATACAAGAGGACCCATTAGATCCCAAAACTTCGATAAAAAAAGATTACCTAAGTTACAAGATAAACCTTAAAACAAGTAGAAAATTCAATGCAAACCCATAACATCAGCAAGAAAAAACCCTAGAATTTTCTAGCTCTTTCAGACAAAGATATACAGACCGAAAGAAATAATGGCTTTTTTTTTCTGATAAGTTACGAACCCAATTATTAATTTAACAAAAAAAAAAAGAGCTGGACAGAGAGGAGGCGCACCTGAAGAGAAGAAGAGCAAGATAATCAAAACCCTAGAGAGTAGAGCGTTGCGGGTTAGATATTATTCTGAGACTTTAGTTTGTGTAATGGGGTCAACTGGTCAAAGGATAAGTTTGAAGGCGCTCTTTTAAATGCCCTTCGATTCGTCACAAATTACGCTATCTTTTATTTTTGCTTTTTTTTTTTTTTTTTTTAATTTTTCATTATCTGTTCTAACATACAAACTAGGGCCGGCCGCGTGAGAAATTGATTGGTTTGGTAGGGCCCATCTGACTGGTTTCTGGGGCCCACCTTATTGGTATATTGCATCATTGTCATATAATTATCAAAAAATTAATCATTTTTTTTTAGTGGAAAAATTAATCAATTTGAATTCGTAACAGATCTGATTAATAAAAGATCACAGAGAAAAAAACAAAGGTACTAGAATTCCCCTCAATGGGGTTCTGTAATAATAGACTGAAGATGAAATTAGGTTGAGTAGCATTTTTGATGGTCGGTATTCTTTTTTTTTTCTTATTATATCAGTTTTTTTTTATAATAATAATAATAATAAAAAACCGTTATAAATCTAATAATTTTTTAAAAAATAAATTAAAAAATTAAAAAAAATGTAGACTAATGTCGAAAAAGAGAAGAAAATATCCATAGATTAAAAAAAATAGTAATAAATAAGAGTACTTTAAAAATAAAAATTAAAAAAAAAAAAAAGTACCCTTGAAAAGGGCTAGTTAGGTCAATTTGTCCATGATGAAGGAAGGAAACAGTCTTCTGGGCGATCCATTCCTATACCGTTACGTTACCATCTGACCAATAGACTGAGAGAGAACGAGACATTAACAAAACTGCCATCCAATTACCAGCAAAAAAAAAAAAAAAATGAAAAACTGTTACCAATGCTTGAAATATAAATTTCTATCACTAATCAGTAATGTAATTTACAGGTCAGCAAAATACGTGGTAATGCCATAGAATAGGTGGTAATGCCAATGCATGAATACTGGCTGAGCTTATTACGTTGATCTCTGGAATGTATGCCCTATGTTGTCTCTTCTTTGCTCCTGATAAGTTTCAGAATCTTATTATTACAGGTGACTGCCGATTGTGGTCAAGGTTGTGCAGTAGTTCTTTAGCCATGCAGAAGCAGATTTGAGGACTCGAAGCTCGCCATTGAGGAGCTCATGCGCCATTTGCCTTCGGAGAGCGAGTGTTTCACCAACTAAAGGAGAATTACCAGGTACCAAAGACTACAGGTACAGAGGAAGAAAAAAGAAATGTGAAGCTTTCTGATGAATGGCAAATGCAACTAACTGCTATTCATGAAGAATTTTATGTCACCTACTTAGCATACGAGTCAGAACATTTACATGAGTGCAATGCAGAAACTTGACACCCTGATAATTTTTTAGACTACGAATACGGAAAATCTGAGTACATAGTTGAATAAAACTGAAGCCCAAAGAATTATTAAAGCAAAGTAGCATTGCTATACCTTAATAGATGCTTCATATTCCTCAGTTAATTGATTTGTTTTTGCTATTAGTATCTGGTGTGCTTCAATTTCTCTGCTGATATTTCTTAGAGGATGCCGAGCTAGACGGCCATCAGTTTGTTCAGCTTCGATGGCCAAATCATTGAGTTCTGAAAATAAATAAAGCAATCATGAGATTTATTCCCAAAGACAGTCCAGAGAGCAGTAACTTCGGTGGAAAACTACATGTTAGGAGGAGAGTGGAATCTGAAACATACCTTGAGGAGAGTTTGCACATAGAACACGAGCAAATGCTCTAAGTGATTGCGGAATACCTTTCCCTTTTTCACTAGTGGACCTTACTTCCCTAAACAAATGGAAGTAAATGATGAATCAACAAACAGTTCAATTAATCTCTCCAAAATAAACGCAAATATACACTCAATTCTCAAAAGATAATGCTGGAACAAACAAGCATGTCTTCCAAATATTTGGAGTGGATATGCATGCATTTCCAAATGATCGGCAACCAGGATAATTTGGAATTCCCTCTATATTAGACAAAAAGAAAAAATAACCAGAAGAAGTAAGCAAGATCCTGTAAGCTAATATGATAAAATGACAAGTATCGTCCTTTTAATAGGCATCCTTGTCTTTATCCTTTTGCATAAGTTTTTTGCATGTAAATTCACAGATGACTCTCCAGTGCATTACAAGTTTTGCATGATTAGAAAGATACCCTTTGGTACGATGTGTTCAGAACATGAATTCTTGATGCTGAAAATCAATGCATACAGATTTTTCCCCCTGTTCTAGTTGTTCTGATTTACCATCTCACTGACCGGTCATAATATGACAAGTTTAATTAAAGCCAAATTCCAAAAATCTAACGCGTCTTTAAATTTTCCAATCTCCTGTTTTTCTTTCTCTCTGTAAGAACTGATGCTTTATTTTCATTAAGCTCGATTCCAATCACTCACCTAAGCGAGTTCAAGGAATGCAGTAGTAAAGCATAATAAGGGGTAGATTTTATCCCCTTCTCCACTCTATTACAGTCACCTCCATTTTATCACAGAGAAAAAGCATTTTGACATAATGCAGTATCTTTTATCATGAGTCTCAAATGTGCTCCAGACTCCTTAAAAGAAAGACTAATTTAGAGAAGCATGAACCTATTTCTATAAGTTTCAGTAGTTTTAATCCAGCTTGATATAACTCAAGCACACAACTCCGCGTTGAATATATCAGTAATTAGATATATGGGCATCACCACCAACTTGATTGTGAAAGAATCCGTGAAAGAGATAAAACCAAGGACATCTTTATTGGTTGCAACATGGTGTCTTTGCAAAATTTCCAACTTCATTCTCCTAAGAGGATCGTGATGAGGTATGTTGAACTGGATATGAACCTGAAAATCAAGTCTCAGTCATCCCAGTATCCAAAAAATACATATGTATATATATACATAGTCAGAAAATAGATTAACAACAAAATAAACTAGATCTCTTACAGAAAGATACATATAATCAACATTGCCGATTAAATATGAGTGTATTACATATCTAAACAATTGCAAAAACATCATTTAAAGTTTTTTTTTTTTTTTTTAAAAAAGAAAAAGAAAAAGTAGCTAAGTAACTTTCGAAAGTGAAATCCAACACCAACCTCATCATGAATGTTGAACGGCACAGTAAACCCAAAGTCCAATGATAGTGTGGCATTTGAAAAATTTCCATATCTTATAAGTACCTGTGGAATTTTCCTTATAAGTAGAGCATTGCATCTCTGGAGTCTATTATCAGTACAGGGCATAAACTAACAGTGTCCTATGGTACTTACAGAAAAAAGGGGAAAAAAAAAGTTTCAAATGGTATCACTATGACGAGTTCATATGACGTACCATTCTTTCTTCTTCTTTTTTCCCATTTTTCTCATAATCCACACATAACAAGATAAGCAATCATCATAATAATAAAAGTATATTAATGAACATAATATATGATGCTACTGAAGAACAAATCATATGTTCTAAAACTTTTAAGCCTAGAGCTCTACCGCATTAACATAACTATATTCATTTAATGGTTAGAAATCAAAAATAATTATCTGTCACAAAAATACATCCCGAATAAAATGACAACTTACCTTGCTGAACAGAAAAAAAAAAAAAATTGTAGAACAAAAAGCACTCAACAGGAAATGTAACTACAACACAGACAGAAGGAACCTTTCTCGTTAAAGTATCATCTAACCTGGTCACCAGGAATATAATCACGATCAGCAATAACCTGCATAGATAAATGAAAAGAACAAAATATAAAATGAACATCTTTCATAACCTTATTTAAAACATCTTTTACATCTGTGCCAAAACTGTAGACCACCACTTATAAGGTTGATTATGTGCTTTTCTAGAGCAGCTCTCAATTTTATTGACCACTATGCCATAAAAGCACAATAAACTTTAAAATGTAAAAAAAAAAAATATTGATAAGACTGCAAACTAGTTTAATATTCAACAAGAATTCTCAAAAAAATCAATTTAATGAAAGAAAGAAAAAAAAAAAGGTGTGAGAGATAAAACCTCTGATAACAGTTTATCATCATCGTTCAAAACAACTGCTCTCGAATTCCCATCATGATTCAAAAAATCTGCAAATGGAATCTATAGAATAATTTAATTATTCAAAGAACACTTAAATAAAGATAAATTTGCTCAAAAAAAATAAGGTTAAATTGAAAGCAGCTAGGAATTTTCTGCGGCCAAAAAAAAGCTACAAAATGTGGTTCTTGCAGAAGTTATACCAAGGATTCGCCTCTTGTGGTTCCCCATGCTCGAGAACTAACTGTGAAATTCATGGTAAACTTTCACAATAGGACTTACAGATGAAAATTGATCGCAATCAATTTATAAAATATAACGTACAGCGGGGAAAAAAAAAAACATGAATACGTCCCAAGTATATACGCTCACCTAAAGCATATGCATGCATAAAATCCTTGTAAGTAATTCTTTCAGATATTTCAGGGAAGCGTTCAACAGCCTGAAATTATTATATACATGTTATTATTATTATAACCTCCAAGATTAGAACACTGATCAACAAAAATAAATTCTAATCTCAAGTAAACCATGAGATTCCTTAAGTTCAATAAACACCTATATAGCTTCAAATTGGAAGTACTTAAGACCACCATTCTGTATATGATTCATTTAATTAGCTTAGATAGTGGTTTGATTCTACTAAATGAGATGTTAAAAGAAATGAGTTGAATTCCTTCTTCTTTAAAATTTGGTTGAATAGGATTAGATTCTTCTTAATTCTTATGTCTATAAAACACAAAATGATACCTGAAACACAAGAATCTATTCAACCAACCAAAGAGAATTGGAGTACTAACAACAATCCTAATTATACTATGACAATAACACATATACCATGCTGTTATATTTATTATGAGGAGTGTTCAAATTGATGCATGTCATGTGAACACATTTTGACATTTCGTGTATATAGAGGCTCTAAGCATAAAACTATAAGAGGCTTCAAGTTAACTTTACATAACTTAATCCCCTTACAAAAGTTTTGAAGTCAAAACCAAGTATAATCATAAGCAAACCACTAAAAGGACATGTAAAAACTAAAGAAACATAAAATTGCATATCTGTGCACAAAGACATGCAACTAGCGTGCAAATGGACCAAAAAATTATTAGACATGGAAAGGCAAAATGAGCTACTACTTACCTGCCTAATTGAGAAAAATTCCTTTTCAATTAGAGATTGTTTATTGATTGTTTCCTGATATAAAGAGCTTTGGCGAATCATCTTCAACTCATTCTCACTCCAAAATATCTGAGAAAAATACAAAAAGTGACCGCACAAAAGTATCACACTACTTTCGAGCCTATCCAAAAAATTACATTTCAACATGAGGCATAATTTGATTAACTTTGTTGTACGCTCATAGTGAATTTCTTTACAATGCAGAATTCTACCCTCAATACTAAAACGTGTCAAAATAAAATAAATGAATCTCCACTTCCTAGATGAAAGAAATATAGGTAAATAAAATTAATATGCTATGTGTTTCAACTTTCAAACAAACAATAATTCAATACCAAAGTGATCTTCATTGATGTCATCCAAATTAGCCATTTGAATAATCCATAATGCTATGCTTTGTCAACAATATGGTGGAAAAAATATCAATCTATTTAGAAGTACACTTACTGTGCTATGCATCTCTTTCAGTTGAGGAAGGCGGCTGATATAAGGGGCCCAATCAGAATCCTGTAGAAATTTTGGCAATTTCGCGGTGGATTGAGCAATCCATAGAGGAATAAACGATTTCTTCAATAAAAATGGTACAGTAAAGCATGTGCTCAATCCTTTTTTTTTTTTAAAAAAAAGAAAAAGATAACTAATATTCTTGTTAAGAAAAATAATATCACCTCTCCCAATTTCATCTCAAGTATAACTACAATGGCGAGCTTTGCAACATGGCCAATTTCATTCGTTAACAAGGCTCTAATTTCCAAAGGGAGATTATCGGGTGCTAGTTGCTGCAATACCCAATTTGACATGGTCATTACTCTGAGGTGCAAATGCAACTTGAAACAAATAAAATTTTCAGTCAAAAAATAAACTCAAATAAAATAAATTTTTGGGTAAGTGCAAAATACTACCACATGGTAAGGAACTCTCAAAATGCAATCTCCAGCCCGTATAGTTTTCGAAGCAAACAATGCCCTGTATTCAGTATTTGAACTCCCCTCCAATTAACAAGAAAACACAAAATTTCGAATTATGTATGCCTATGTATAAATAAATAGTTAAGATGCAATTAAATTTTTTTTTTTTGACGAAAAAGATGCAATTAAAGTAAATAAACTAAACTAAACTAACCTAACCTAGTAATAATAACAAAATCAGCACTAATATTATGCATTAAAAAAAAAAAAAAAAGCAAAAACTAAAACAAACCCAATTTCCATTACTGAATTATTATTGCTTGGGAAAATTGAGAAGCAATAAAAACTCAATGCCCATGAATTCAGTGTCTCAAGTGTTAAACTGCTCGTTTCAGATTACACATGCGTGTGATTGTGTATATACATTATATATATATATATATATATATATATATATATATATATATATGTGACTAACCTGCCGTACGACGATTTTCCAATCGAAAGCAGTGACGAGACTTGGGCCCCAGCTTTTCGCTCCAACCAGGGCAGAAAATCGTGATTTTCTTTCTCCAAAGTGTACGGGAGCTGAAAACTCAACTGAAATGGTCGCGAATAATGGTGAGTTTTCTGTTGTTTATTTTCTTGCGGATTCTCGGGAACCAAACAGGGGAGATAAGCTTATTAATAATTAATTAATTATTTAAATAAATAAATCCATATAGGTAAGCTCTAAGCAGGTACCTTGGCTTGGGACAGTGATGAAAAGTGGAGCTTCAGATGAGGAAGCGGGAGTCGGAACCGCCACACGTTGGTGACGCGGGCTACCACGAGCATTGCTTTTGCCGGGTTGAGATGAGACGTCGTCGTTTTGGTAGCCGCTGGTGCAGAGCAGTGCCAGGTTCCTCCCTCAATAAGGGGCAGCTAACTCGCCTTTGCTTTGCGCCAGGATATTGTATCGTATTCGCATGTTTCCCTCCTCTTTTTCTATCTTTTTTTTTTTTCCTATTTTTTTTAGGAGTAATCGCTTTATTATTTATTTTTTCATATTGATTTTCTCGTTGAAAATAATTTTAAATAATATTCAAGAGAGAACCACAAAGTGAGTTAGCTCAAATAGTAAGAGTACTCATTAATTGAGATCTCGGTTTTAAGTTCGAGTCACACCAGATTAGAATCTGGTGTGAAAACTTATTGTCCCCAATGAATTGGGTAGAGATTAGGTGGTAGTAAGTAATTTTCTTTAATTTGTAATAAGTAAAAATTATTAGTTAAACCCAACTTAAAAAATATATATATTCGAGAGATTGACCCTTTTTTTTTTCTCTTAAATATAGTACGGTTATGTTTGGTAGAGAGAAAAGAAAATAGGAGGGATGAAAATAAAATATTTTCCTCGCATAGTTGTTTGATATATAAAGAGGAAAAAAAGTTAATTTAATTTAAAAAAACTACTTTAATCCTTTATAATTATTATTTAACTTTATAATTATTATTTAAAGTTAAGTATTCGAAAATATTTTAGTAATTTGAGTTACCGATACACCATGCAATTTTTTTCTTCATATTCTCTCTCTATTTTTGAGGGAAAAAATTGTGTAAGTCTCACCACTTTTTCTCTTCCTCCTTTCTTTCCTCTTTTCTCTTCCCTCCCATTTTTCCTCCTATCAAATAACCTAATTTTTCAATTTCCCTCCACTCTTTCTTCAAATATTTTCATTCCTCTCATTTTTCATTCCAAAAGGAAAAAAAGTAGAAAGAAAGGAAAAATTATGAAGGATAGAAAATGTAAATGATGGAAAAGAAAATGTCTTTCATTTATTGTTGTTTGATAAGTAGAAAGAAGATAAAATTAGTTTATTTTAAAATGACTACTTTATCCTCTTTATTAAAATGTTAAAAGCAGTGTGTAAGGTTAACTTGGTAAATTCACTTAAAATATTACTACAGACTTTTCTTTTCTTTTTTCTCTCCATTTTTTGAGAGAAAATATTTAAGTGGTCCCACTATTTTTTTCATATCCCTTTTCCTCTTTCCTTCCTTTTTTCCTTATACTAAACAACTTAAATTTTTAATTCCCTCCACTTTTCCCTCAAAATCTTTTCTTCTTCCCTATTTTCCTTCCTACTAAACATAGCCTAAAAGTTAATCGAAAGGAAAAAAAACAAATTGCTCTTTTTTCCTTCATACAAAACAGAACCTAAAAGTTAATCAAAGGAAAGAAAAATGAATCCAATATTATCATTATACAACTTTGGAGGAAAAAGAATACATGATTTTTTTTCAATAATTTAATCTTTCCAATCAAATAATCCATTAGTCACATCAATTATTAAAATAAGTTTTTTTTTTGTATTTTTGAATGAGAATGGAACTTAAGAGTTATTTTTGAATGATCTATTATAATATCTCACATTCTAATTACAACACATTATACTTTATTTCACTTCAAATATCTTTTATTTTAATTATAACTTATTCCACAATGTTTAATGTTTATTGAAAAGACTCGTTTAAATGGTGATCCAAATGTACACTATTTTTTTAACTTAACCATGTTTCTTCTGCAAAATTCAACTCCGCATTTTTCCTCTCTCACATCTCACCACCAATCATATACGTTATCGTGTAAGATATTTAGAGCATTAGCGATGGTGATACCTCTAAAGAGTTGATGCTGACAAAGTCAATTTTATAGGTAACTATGAGTTTGAGCTACGGAAGTTGTTTAATGATCTTTGGGTGATGTTAGGGCCATTTGATGAGGATAAAAAAGCCTAGGTGGCGTCACCATAGGAGGTCAATAGTTAGTCCACATATAGATTGAAGTCACAACATTGAGGTTTTATAATCAGTGGGTGGAGATCATGGGTTATTGATAATGCCTATGCTTCCCTTTAAGATGAATGCTCTCCTACTATGCATTTTTATATCACATAGTTTCAACTGGTCACTTAAATGATATCTGTTAGGGCACACGTTGGCTGCCCTTAATAATATTGGCTTATTGGTTTAATTCCAATATTTGGTTAGAGTAATTACCGTTGAATTAATTGTGATTGATTATTGTAAAAATCCGGATTTTGGGAAGGTAATTTGGACATTTTACCAATTTTTCGGATATAATATTGTAGGGATTAATTTACAAAAATTTTATGCAGAAGGACTAAATTACAATTTGAGGGATAGGATTGATAGAGATTTAAAATTTAGGGACTTATGTGTAATTTTTAAAAAATTACATTGCCCTATACAAAACAGGCTACGTGGCCTATTCACTTTCATTTATCTCTCTCTCTTCTCTCTCTTCTCCCCTCCCCCCCGACGCTCTCTCTCTCTCTCCTGCGCACGCTCGGCTGAGAACTGAGGAAGCACCGCCACCGCTTCTCGTCGTCGCCCAGCCGCGGGAATCACCGGCGGACCTCGCCAGCACCGTGTCGAGCTCGTTGCTGACCTCTAGGAGCCGCCGGAGAAGACAAAGTCACCGTTTCGGATTTTTGGCCGCCGGTGACGATTTCAGCCACCATTCGACCTCCAACCGGTTCCGTTGGATTCATCTCGTCGCAAGGATCATCAAGGTATATATATCTTAACCCCATAATGTCCAAATCAAAAGTTGTCATTTTTGGATATTTTGAATTTAAGTTTGACTTTTTTATCCGGCCGTTGGATTGTGTTTTTATTGTCATTTTTGGATTATACTCGGAAAATGAGGAAGTTTGATATATATATATATATATTGCTATGTTTGGTGACCGGCACGGAAATGAGATTGGACAATCGAGATTTGCCTCGATTTGCGTGTCACCAGTCCGGTGTGGGCCCGGACCCGAATTGGACAAGTTATATGTCTAACCTAGCTATTTTGGGTGCTAGGAATTTAGTGAAGAGCTCCGTTTGTGGAATTGAAGCTCCGCTGAGAAGTTAGTTTTTTACAAGAGGATGATCGAGGGTTTAGAATTGGTTCCTGACCCTCCGGGCGATCGTCAACGACACCTTGAGGATTCAATAGTGCGGTATCGCTATTCGAGCAAGGTAAGGACTCAATTACCTCTGTTTTATATCGTTTTCAAATAAAACTTATTTTCTGCAACATATGAGAATAAATGTGATTTTTGGTTTTCTTGAACATCTATGATGGGAATTGATTATATGATGTATACATATTGTATTGCTCTGGGAATTTTCTGAGCGCAGGTTATTTTGGGTATATTAAAAATAGGGCCGTTATGCTGTCCGTTTTCCTATAAAACCTAGTATGCTGATTTTATTGAAAAACCTGAGCATGATTATTTTCACACTTCAGTTCTATATTGCACGTGTCATAGGATTATACATGAGTGCCGTGTTAGCATCGTGGGTTTACAGTGTAGTGCTGCGTGCCCCACCGTCGGTGTAGAATCCGTAAACCCGTGCGGGGTTTTGTTACTTCTAATTACCTCCCATTTGGCAAGCGTAGGCAATTCGGTTGCCCCTCCAGGTTTGGTAGGCGACACATGGATGTCCCTTCTGGGTATGAGCTTAGGTATCAGACAGGCTGTTAGGCATATTTAGTGCCATCATCCTGGGTTTTCATAGATGAGAGGATGAGAGTTTATGGGTATGGGTTGATTTGTGTCATATGCATATGAATTGAATGGTTTTGATTACACTGTTTATATATATATATGGATTTCTGGTTTGGATNTATTTTCGACCGGGTAATTGTTTTTCCTACTGGGCATTTTATGCTCACCCCCTACCTTCTTCCTCAGGTGGTATTCAGTGCGATCTTGGTGATCAAGAGGAGTGAGAGGCCATCAAGATTGTAGTTCGTCATTTTGGTAATACTCGAAAATTGTCGTCATGGTGTTTGGGTTTTGTTTAGCATTGAACCAAGATTACTACTTTCTATTTTATCTGTGAACCTATATATGCCATTTTGGGATTTGAGTTTCGTTATGGATGATGATGTTGCTTGGACTTATATTTGATTTCGCGTTTTTAAATAATTATTCGATCTATGTTTAATGGTGTATACGAACTGTATGAGTAGTTCACAGGATAAAATTCTAACTATTTTATTTAAATGGATCGTTTTATAAAACTAGAACTTTTGACCATTTTCAAATAAATCAAGGAATTTCCCATCTTTGTGAAATTCTCCTTCTGCCACTGGCCCGGATTTTGGGTCGTGACAATTATAATATTGATAATTGTCTCTTTTGTTTTTTTTGAGAGTTGTTTTTTAAGGAAAAAAGAAAACTCGGCAGTTTCTCATTCTTTTTAATATTTTCCAAATTTTGTTCATTTAAGGCTCGGTTTGAAACCCGAATTTTGAAGGAAAAAAAAATTATCAAAAAAAAAATCATGTAAAACTAAGGAGGAAAATGCTTTTCTTAAAAGCTTATAAAATTTTATTTTCATATTTTTGGTTTTACTAATTAATACGTCAACATTCTATATACCAAAAAATAACATAAAATCAAACGTTTGTTTTTCTTGAAAAAAAAATTATCATTTTTTGTTTCAATCCAAACAAAAAAAAAAATGAAATACCTTAGAATTTTTTTTTTCTCCTCCAAAAATCTAAGTTCCAAACGGAACCTAAGTTTTATGTTACTTGTGTTTTTAGTGTTATTGATGGATTTTAATGCAGGATACGTGTAAGAGTAATGTAAAGTTATACTTTCTCAATTTTTTCTTTAAATGGTCACTATTGTGTGCCAAAATAGGAAAAATGGTATTTGGGTTAATTAAACGTGTGTAATCAATTTCCATATTTTTTTAATTGCTAATTGAAGTATGAACGTCGTTCTTAATAATTTTAATACAATAAAATATTGCCTAAATCTATATCCTCTATTTTTGCAACAACAGAATCATATTTCGAAACAAATTAATTCTGCTCGTAAATACTCAAGTAATTACAGATTTTCGTTCAAAGATAAACAAAATTTTGTGCAAATAGGAAGCAAGGCACATTATCTATATAAAGCTCAAGGATCATGAAGTATTGTGTACCTAAGCTAAGTGATATTGAGAGCTTTTCTATGAAGTACTGTGTACCTAAGCTAAGTGATATTGAGAGCTTTTCTATAAAGGTCTTTAGGTATGAATTTTTGTAGTAGCATTATATATGCTTGGAGTATTAACTCTTAGAGTTTTGGGAAAGGCTTTAAAATGAGTCCATGTATTTAGAATTGAAGACTTATTGAAGCAAAAAAGATTAATTCAACTTTTGAAGGGAATTCAAGAGTGTATAATCAAGTAAGATGAGTGGAGGGTGCAAAGTATTAGCATTCATACGAATAATGTAGTATCGTTAATATAGTAATTTTTATTTGAGATTAAGAATGGACTTGAATAGGGGCGATTGGGGGCAATTATCCTCACTGGATTTTTTGAAAAAAAAAAAATTATATACAATGCTTTTTTTTTTTTTAAATAGTACATATAATGCTTGTAATATATATACATATATATAAATAAAAAAACCGTTATTAGAGGATAGTAGCACGTAGAAATACATTATCTATTAGACTAAGTTTCCCCTCTCGGCTCAAGCTCATTTACCCATATTAATACATTAACTCAACCTACTTTTTTGAAAGAGAAATTAGAGTGGTTGTCCCTTTTATACAATTATTTTTAATAAATGTCTGTTTTTCTTTTTTTTTTTTATAGTTGAATTACTTAGTATATGTTTTTTTAGCACTTATGTATTTATTAGTTTTATACTATATATATAATATTAAATTGATATATCAATCACTTTACTACAATATTTAAAAATAAGACATTTACTTATAAAAATGGGTCCAAATTTGATCATTTTGCTATGAGCTCCAATTTAAGCTAGAGGGTACTTTGCGGAAAAAGTGATACAAAATAGAAAGGTTATGTAATAAAAAAATAGATTAAAAAAAAGAATGAAGAAAAGCAAAATGTCATTAAGCTAGTTAGAAATTAGGATTCCAAAACATAGAAGATAAATTTTTTTAAGTCACCTAATTTGGGAATATAGTAGAATAATATAATTGAGAACTTGATTGTAACTTAGTAAATTTCTAATTTATATTTATTGCAAAAAATTAGTAGATAATACTACAGATAAATGACAATTTATTCGCATATTAGTATTAATGATAAGGTCAGTATACAACATAAAAAAATAATAATTGTAAAATGTCAAAATTAATTATATCATTATATATATATTTTTATGCTACTATCTTGTTTGAAAATTTTTGCTTTTTTGTTAACTCATGCATACCCACTAGGTTTTAGGTGTGGTTTTGTCCCTGTTTGAAATTTAATAAGCTTTGGTAAATTAATTTGGGATACTATCACTTGGGTCTTCATTCTTACTGATGTAGCATTTGACTCCCAATCTCATTGTTTTGTATCAGTCATCTTTTTAACCAATCCCATCCATAAAAGTCGTGAAATGTCACGTGTTCCATATAGCAAGGGGAATTCGGATCGAATCCAAGTTTTTTATCCTCTCTCCGCCTCCTTGGTTAAATACACCCGAAAAAAAGTTAAAATGAAAGAAAAATGAAGGTCGTCTTTGAAGTGAACAAACTTTCTCAAGATCTGCCATTTTCTAAGCAAGTTTCTCTAGTTCTTTATCCTTTTAGGACCCCAACCGCGTCTTAGATTATTGCGTATTCGATTCGACATTGTTATAGCTTCTGTTATGCGGTTTAAAATCCTAAGGTCGCATAAGTTTTATATGCGACCTCCTCCAAGAAGGATATATGCGACCTCCTCCGTGATGCTTATATGCGANTATTGTTTATAATTAACTAGTTATCCGTTTACTTAATTGGATAATTACCCAATTGTATAGTTACCCGTTTATTCAATTAGGATCCTAGAGACATAAGGAACCTAGGGGGATAAGGTCACTACAATCTATATAAAGGGGGGCTCTATGTTCCGAAGAGATCATCACAAAATCTGGGCAGAAACAAGTCACAGAAAGTAGAAGTCAGAGCAAATACACGCTTAGGGTATTCCAAACTTTGGGTAGTCTAAGTCTTGAGCATTCTTCAATAGCTTTCGAGTATTGTACCCTTGAATATTCATCAATATAGTGAGAAAACAGTGGACGTAGGCTCATCTTTTTCAAGGCCGAACCACTATAAATCCCTCTCTCCTTATTTGCTTTGATTATTTACTTCAATTTACACAAGCCACATCTCTTAATTATTTATAAATTTATTGTTGATAAAACCTCCATCAACAGCTTCTTTAATTTTAATTTTTATTTTGTCTAGTTTTATAGGAAGATAATAACTGTATTTTCTTCCATGGCTGATAATGGGTTAGTGATTCTTTGAAAAAATTAGCAACATTTTGATTTTATAGCATGCCCAATTGCATGTTGCACTATAATGTGGATATGTCGTTGATTGATGAGTAAAATATAGAAAGACAAATAAAATTGTAGGCTTTATCTATAGTGATATAGAGAAATTACCTCTTGTGTAGCTCCGCAATTCCACCATTTTGGCTCAGTCAAGGTGGATTTCTTTTTTCCATTTTATGGCAAACTAATCTATGGTAGATTTATAAAATTAGTTGTTTTTGTTTTTCCTCTATAACTAAAGTGCTATTTAGTAACATTTTTATTTATTTTTATTTTTTTAAACATAAAAATGAAAGTACTTTTTCTTATTTTATTATTTGCATTTCAAAAACAAAAAAGTATTTGGTAACAATGTTGTACTTTTTGTTTTCTAAAATAACAAAATAAATACATATTTGGCAACTAGCACTTTTTACATTTGAAAGTGAGAATTAAAAGGGAGAGTAACAAAGGGAAAATGAAGGAGAAAATAGGAGAGAGAAAAAGTGGTATTTATCTAAATTAAACTTTAAAAAATGATACTTTTCTAAATATTTTGGGATATTTTTGAAAAAAAATACCAAATTTACAATTATATTTTGAAAAATACAACTTTTAAAATTTTATTTTGAAAAATATAATTTTTAAAAATATTTAGAAAAATACCGTTTTTATATTAGGCTAAAGAGATAATAACCAGAGAAATAGTGTTGAAAGAGAAAATGTTAAGAGAAATGGTGACATGAGTCTATATATACTTGAATTTTGATACCAACATTTCTATAAAATGATTTTTAAAAAAATTTGAAAATAAGAAATTTTTGTTTTCAAAATTTTAAAAAGTTTGTTGTCAAATAAAAAAAAACAAAAAACAAAGTAGTTTTACCAAACAAACTTTTTGAAAAGTATTATCATTTTTTTGATTAAAAAAACAAAAAACTATTTAAATTAGTGGTTATCAAATAAGCTCTAAATTTTCAGCCAAACTAAGAGAGATACCTCATCGATGACTTCTTAAATCTTCTAACCATGTTGGAATTACTTATTCTTTTTCTCAATTTAATTTGTTTTGGTTAAGTCTTGATTTCTTGTGTATGATTCTCATGTCACAAAGAACTTAGACTCTCTTCGGTTCTTTTCTTTCCAAAGTAGTACCCATTAAGGGCTGAAAAACCAGCCTGAGTCGAAAGCTGAAATTTTGGATGGCAGACAAATAAACAATAGATTAAGATCAAGAAGCACCCAGAGATGTTGTGGAATGAAGAAAAAGGAATTTTGGAGAGGGAGAAATTATAAGACTGTAACAGGGGAGAAAGTTGGATTTTTTGAGGGTCCAAGTTCCACCTAGTACCCTTTATGTATGTAACACATGCTCAATATGTGTCATTGAATATTTTTTTTCAACGGAAGATAGACAAAAGGATTTAGTTGTTATAAAATAGCTAGGTTGGCGACTTAAACAATACAAAATAAAGAATGGAGATCCAAGTGATAAAGTATGGAAAGAATAGGACCCCAAGTGATATTAATCCTAACTTATATAACATATAATAAGTTTCATGTATATAGATATATCTGTATATATGTGCTTGGTCTATTTATAGACCAATATGCAAGCAGAGGGGATGAGTATAAAAACTCGGATTTTTGGGAGGGTAATTTGGACATTTTATCAATTTTCATGATATAATAATGGAGAGATTAAGTTGTAAAAATTTTGTGCAGAAAGACTAAATTGTAATTTTTAGGGAACTGAATTGATAGAGATTTGGGAACCGGGGACTATAGTGTAAATTTTAAAAAAATTGCACAGTCCCCTACTTACCCATGTGGGCTCTCCCTCCCACTCACTTTCTCTCTCTCTCTTCTTTCTCCTTCTCTCTCGTCGCCGTCTCCCCCGCTCTCTCTCTGTTCACTTTCGGTCGAAGCACCAAGGAAGGTCGCGCCACCGCCCAGGCCATCTTTCAGCCTGCCAATCACTCTGCGTGAGCTTGTTGTGCCGTCAGGGTGCCCTGCCGCCGGTTGCTATTTCGCCGAAAAATGCCATTGGAGCTTTTTTGGAGTTTTCGTTATCGGGCGACAATTCAGGCCACCATTTGACCTCTAACTAGACTCGTTAGATTCGTCTCGTCGAGAGGAAGCTCAAGGTATATATATCTTAATCTTATACTACCCGAATCAAAAGTTGCCATTTTTAGAATATTTTGAGCTTGAGTTGACTTTTTAATTCGGCCGTTAGATCGTGTTTTTGTTGTCATTTTTGGATTGTATTCAGAAAATAAGGAAGTTTGATATATATATATATATATATATATATATATATTACCTATGTTTGGTGATCGGCACGACAATCGAAATCAGACGGCTAATATTTTGTGTCGATTTGCATGCCACCGGTCCGATGTGGATCCGAACCTGAATTGGACAAGTTGTTTATCTAACCTCTCTATTTTGGGTGCTAAGAATTTAGTGAAGAAGTCCGTTTGTGGAATTGAAGCTCCGTTGAGAAGTTGGTTTTTCGTAAAAGGACGATCGAGGGCTTAGAATTGGTTCCCAACCTTCTGGACGATCGTCAACGATTCCTTGAGGATTCAATAGCATGGTATCGCTATTCTTATGAGGTAAGGATTTAGTTACCTTCGTTTTATATTATTTTCAAATAAAATTTAATTTCTGCAATATATGAGAACAAATGTGGTTTTTGATTTTCTGGAACATATGTGATGGACTGTGATGGTATGATATACATATATGCTATATTGTTTTGATGATTTTCTAAGTACAGATTATTTTGGATATATCAAAAATAGGGTTGTTGTGTTGCCTGTTTTTCTATAAAAACCTAATATACTTATTTTATTGAAAAATCAGAATACGATTATTTTCACACTTCAGTTTTGTGTTGCACGTGTCATAGGATTATATATGAGAACCGTGTTAGCATCGTGGGTTTATAGTGTGGCGCTGTGTGCCCCACCGTTGGTGTAGAGTCTGTAAACCCACGCAAGGTTTTGTTACTTCTGATTAGCTCCCTATTTGGCAGGCGTAGGCAATTCGGTTACCCCTCCAGATTTGATAGGCGATACATGGGTGTTCCCTCTAGGTATGGGCTTAGGTGTTAGGCAGGCTGTTAGGTACTTAGTACCATCATCCTAAGTTTCCACATATGAGAGGATGTGAGCTCATGAGTATGGGTTGATTTGTGTCATGTGCATCTGAATTTAATGGTTTTGATTATACTGATTTATTTATACATATATGTGACGATTTTCGGTTTTGAATTATCATATATGTATGTATTGGGTTTAAACTAACTATGCATAAGCTTTCCATCACTAAAATTTTTTTGATCGAGGTAATTATTTTTCCTATTGGGCATTTTATGCTTCCTCCCTTCCTCAGGTGGTATCCAGTGCGATTTTGGAGATCAAGAGGAGTAAGAGGCTATCGGGATTATAGTTCGTTATCTTGGTAATACTTGAAGCATGTTGTTGTGGTGTTTAGACTGTTTGAGTTTTCTTTTAGTATTAAACTAAGATTACTACTTCTCATTTTTGTCTGCGAACTCATGTATATCATTATAGCGTCTGTTATGACGTGGATGATGATGATACTTGGACTTATATTTGATTTACGTTTTTTTCAGTATTTATTCGATCTATGTTTAATGGTGTATACAAATTGTGGGAGAGGTTCACGGAATGGAGTTCCAAATATTTTATCGAAAATGGATTGTTTTATAAAACTAAAACTATTTAGATGTTTTTCAAATAAATTAAGGAATTTCTCATCCTTGTGAAATTCTCCTTCTGCTATTAGCCCGGGTTTTGGGTTGTGACAATTAGATTCATAGGGAAAAAAGTACAAAAATTTGAATAACACTTTAATCGAAGAGCAGATGGGTTCTAGAAAAATTATCAACTTCACTTAGATTATCACCGTCTCTCGAGTGATATCATTGTGGTATATCATTTAGTCAAATTATATGTTTCCAATAATGCATCATATTTTTCACTCAAACGATTCATCAATCTCCTTGAAAAAATTAGTAGATACTAACATTCATCGATTAGAATATTTATATTGCTTATTTTATTTTGGCTTTTTAATATAAAAATTCCTTGAATTCGAAACAAATTAATATAATTATCCATGAACTAAATTTTTTTGGAGCAAAACTCCCCCAAAGTCCCATAATATTAGTTCAGTTCAAAAAGAAATGAGTTTCTAACTTTTTTTAATGATTAAGTCCACATTCTTATATTTGTGGCTTCTAAGTCCCTATTCTTAGATTTTTATTTCATATTAATCTATTTTAATCTTTTATGTCTAATATTGTCATTAATTAACACTTGCCAAAAATTTACTCATCTCAACAACGATAAAATTGGAAACAAAGGAAAATTATTATTTAATAAGAAAAGAATCGAATTATCATTTTCGTTTAAGGCAGATGTAAGAAATTAGAAAATTTTATATAATTTCCATATAGATCTATATCTAGATGAGATGTATACGGATATACGCCAATTTTATGGAATATATATTGTCAATTTTACGAGATATATATTACTAACTTTATATTTTATTGTTCCAATTTTATGAGTAAAAAAGATCAAAAGAAATTAACTTGAAATAAAGATATAAGAATAAGGACCTCAAAGTCCCAAATTATATAATGGGACTTACCATAAGGAAAAAAAAAAACTAATAGAAACAAACACATTTCTCTTTTAACAAACTAATATTAAGAGAGTTCAAGAGATTTTATTCTAAAAAATTAAGTTTATAATTAATTTTACTAAATTATTCTGAGTTCAAGAGTTTTTATTTTAAAAGGCATTTTATTTAACATATCATCCTGAAATTATAGCCTAAGTTCTATACATGACTTGATTTATTCATTATTATTTATTTGAAATGCATATTATGGTTGACTACTTGGATGGCATAGCCACCTAATGGTCAGTCCAATCATTTGATTGCGTCCCACACCGTTATTCATCTGAATTGAATATATTTGCATTTACGCCTATTTATCCATGCATTCGATATTTAGCAATCATGACTAAATCTCGTTTTATACTAGTATGCAATAGTAATGCAGTCGGATTTACTTAGTTACATATTTAACACCACTCACTTATCTGTGCCTAAGTTTATGGGCTAAATCCCATTTAATGTGATTTAACGGAACTTACTTACTCATTCATCCGATACAACATCAAATCATAGTTGACAAGTTACCATGTTTTATTCTTAATAAGCCCAAATATATATTGCACAATAAGTGCAAGTTTCGTGAAAGAAGGAGATCCGAGCATAATTATACTCTTTCTTTTATAAATAGTACAAGCAAACTTTTATTTTAACCGATAAATTAATAATAATGACGAAAATTTTAATTAAAAGAATAATAAAAACAAGGGAACAAAAACTGAAATTCGTCATCTTTATGTTTTATTTTATTTTATTTTTTAAAATATTTTATTAAATTCAGCTAAAGCCTAAAGGCATTTTTACTATCATTTGCTTATCATATAAGTCAAAATTGTCATGTAAATATTTGAATATTGGATTCTTCAAAATGTTGTTTGGGGAAAACTCATTTTGGTGGCAAAGAACCGCGAAACTAAACCTGGGAAATAAAAAAACCCGAAAACGCTTATTCACTCGGTCCATATGCCATGTCATCAATCCACGCAAACTAAAAGCACGCAATCTCAGCCACTCATTTAAAATCCACGGCTCAAATCTAATTCCAAAATCCAAGCGGCGGATCGTAACCATCACTGGGTCGCACTATAAATATCACCAGATCCATTATCCAAATCTTGAAGCTCTCCTCCCATCTTTTGTGTAGACCAAACTGGTAAATCAGAGCTCAAGCGTTGAGGTATATATTCTTTTTCTTGTTTGGTTGCCAAGAAACTGTAAGAAAAATTTATATTACTTCGTCAAATTGGGGATTTATGGTTCTGACTAAGTTGAGTTGTTCTAATTTCAGGGATCGGAAGTTGAGTCAAGATGTCTGGCCGTGGAAAAGGTGGAAAGGGGCTCGGAAAGGGAGGAGCGAAACGACACCGTAAGGTACTTCGCGATAACATCCAGGGCATCACAAAGCCTGCGATTCGGCGTTTGGCTCGGCGAGGAGGGGTGAAGCGTATCAGTGGCTTAATCTACGAAGAGACTCGTGGAGTGCTCAAGATCTTCCTCGAGAATGTGATCAGAGACGCCGTGACCTACACCGAACACGCTCGCCGCAAGACTGTGACAGCCATGGATGTGGTCTACGCGCTTAAGAGGCAGGGCCGGACTCTCTACGGGTTCGGTGGCTAGGGTTTCTGACTGGAGAGAACAAAAGTCTTGCTATCAAGAAAGTTGGGGCTTTTTGGGGGCAATTTGGGTTACGGGTCTTTTTTTTTTTTTTTTCGCCTGGAAATGTGATTTAGAATAGGCAAGTACTGTAAGTACTGGGTTTTAGGGCTTTATGTTGTTCTTGTTTGTTTGGCCATTTTAGGGATTGATCGGGTAATGTTCGTAATTTTTTCTGAACCAAATATGGAATGAAAAATGGTGGTGTTTGATCCAAATTTATTAAGTGCTTCTTGTTTGTTTTTGTTCTTGTTTTGATTTGGTTTAATGGTAGCGTGGTTTGTTTGATCGTTGATATGGGCTTTTTGTTAATGGGCCTGAGTACATGAAGGTTGGCCTGAGGGGCTTGCTTTCTTTACTCGGTTCAAGTTCAAGCTGCGGAGTAGGGACACTTTATAAAATAAATCCTAATTTATAGGAATAATGTATTAGTAATTTCCGGGCTACGTATTACTGAGATCATTTGTTTTATTATAAATATAAATTGGCGAATATAAATTTGACTTGTATTTTGAGTATTGCTTAGAAGTCTTTGCGCGTGGTCCTACACAACAATTGAGGGCCCATGTTCCTCTATTTATGTTTGCTTTGTTCTTTATCAAACATCAAATAAAAATTGGTCAATTACAAATTAATATTATTTTTAGACGTGATCAATTATAAATTACATTTTTTTTTCAATTTATATTTATGCGTTAGATATTGTTGTATATAATAGCACCAAAAATGGGAAAGGATTCTTTGCGTAAATTAATATGTTAGAAGCGAGAATATATTGTCCTTGTGTGACACAAAAGATTGGAAGTTGAGGTTAGAATATGAGGAAATAAGAATGATTAAAAAAAAAGAATAAGAATAAGAATAAGGTAGAAATTCGTTTCGTGGTTGGGTGGAAAATTATGGGCATCTGTCAGTTGGACTTTTCCTTAGGGGGGAAGCCATCCTGTGGGTCCCATTTGTCGGCAAGGGGAGGAGGAAGGGGGAAATTGGTGCGACATTTCAAACAAAAACACGTCATATCGAGATTCCCAAAGATGTGATTAGAAACGTGTCACGGGAAAGTTAAATCATGGGTCACTCTCGTCCGCAATTGGCGTCCTCTCTCTCTCTCTCTCTCTCTACACGAAGTCTGATATGGAGATTTAGATTAGAATAACTGGTTTTTGATTATTATCATTTATAATTGCATAGATAGTGCGCTCTAGAGAGAGAGAGAGAGAGAGACCTACAATTTCAGAACAAACCAAAGGGAGAAAGAAAACCCTACCGCCAGTACCGAAACTCTCTCTCTCTCTCTCTTTCTTCGTCTTTTTCCTTGAAGTTGCAGAGCTTGACCTGAACTTTTACCTAACCTAAATTATTCGTCTTCTCCTTCTTCTCTCCCTAAAATCAGGTAATTCAATTGCTACGTTATGTGATATTTTTTTCGAATCACCGGGGTATCTTGCCAAATGCCTGGAAATTTCCGACCTTTTTTTTGTGGTATTTTTCAAATTTTTTTATCGTGGTTAAAATATGTGGATCTGTTCTCATCACGATCGGTTTCTTTTTGTGTGCGTGAAATCGTAATATCGGGATGGATTTGAAGATATTCTTGTCCTGTATCTGAGTTGATTTATTTTGTTGAGTTTTGATAAGGTCTTTGATATTATGTTTTCCTTTTAGGCGTTTTCATTGTTCTTTTGGTATAGATTTTTTTTTTTTTTGGATCTTCTTCAGAATAGCTTGTTTGTTCTGATTTTTATGGGGGTAATATTATATTCTATTATGTGGGTTGTGATTCTATGGCATCAGTTGACCACTTGTTGACTTTGATAGCTAGGAGATTGGAGAAATTGCCATGAATTTTGTTTAGCTAACGGCCTTTGTTTCGGAAGAGAAGAAAAGGGCTTGATCTGTATTTAGTGTAGCGCAGGATTTGAAAGCAGCAGTATCAGAATGAGGCCAATGGCTTGCTGATTCGTATTTACTATTTATCATTCAGAAGATTTGTGGGGTTTAATAAGCTTGGTTTATCTTTGGAAGTCATGCCGGTGTCAGCCAACGATGAGGTGTTTATTTACTTTCAAAGTTATAGTGAACTGTGTATTAGTAGTATTCTTTGTTATTTGGTTTCGAAATATTGATTGATTAATCTTCTGTTGGCAGACTGGGGTCAAACCCATTACTCGGCAGACTATCGACTATCCTGCAGGTATTCCTATTAAAAAAAGAAAGTTTCCAATAATCAGGCCTCCTTCACCGCCAGCCGAAGAACCATCGTTATGTCCAGAAGAGAGTAATTCATTACAGAAGGACCAATCTAGCCCATCTCAGGGGTCAACTCTTTCGTATTCTAGTGCTGCGACAAGTTCTTCGGGCTTATCCGATGCGGTTAAGCATCATGAACCTGAAGAAATAAAGGGAAGCTCCGGTGTTCCAAATGATTATGGGGTCCGGGCGAATATCAATTCGATTAATGTCAAAGTTGAGGAACCTACCCTCACGCTTCAGCCAGGTTCTGTGGCTAGCATGAATGGCAAGGATAAACTTGTTATGGCTGAAAATTCTGTGAATCAGATTATTGCAGGGAAAAATGAGTTAAAGTTGGCCCCAGCTGGATCTCCTGCACTCAATGTAGGGTTTAATATGCCTATTGGGCAAAGAACTGAAGTGAAGGTTGAACCTGAAGTTTCTGCATTACGAGAGAACAATAAGTCGTTATTAAGTTTGAAAGGGCAATTTGTTCCGGCTGTGACAAGCCAAATTGGTGGAAAGAGTGGCCAGAATCAGGATACCTTAGTACCTATTTCACTGAACTTGTCTTTGAGTAGAGAAAGCAGCAGCAGCCAATGCAAAAGTGATGCCGAGTGGAATGTTGACGGTGCTCATCATCGTGCAAATCGGGCAAACTGGGATCTGAATATACCAATGGATACATGGGAGGGTTCTACGAGTGATGCAGCTGTTAGCCAAACATCTGCTGATGGGATGGGTATAGTAGGTCGAACACAACATGATATACATCCATTGATAGGACTCGCCATCACCACAGAAAAGCCGAGGAGAACAGAGAATGAGAGTATAACCAGTTTCTCCCTATCGTCCATGCTGTCTAGCCATCAATACAAATGTAATGACTCTCTTCATTTACAACTTAGTCCGTCTTGTATTAACATCCCCATTGGGGAACCTTCAAATACCACCCCTAAGTTTGATTCGGACAAGGTTATTCCTATTACTAACTTGCTTAGAGCGGTTGTGCCAAGTAGCAACTTTAATAAGGCTAGTGTTAGGCCTGTCAAATCAGAACCAGTTGAGGAGAGAATTAAGCTGGACACACAAGGAGCTATACCATGTGGTGTGGGATTATTAGACAGTGCAGCAGTGAAAAGGGAATTAGTTGATCAGGGCTGTCTTGAAACTGCTAACTCTTCGAATATTCGCACCCAAAAATCAGTTGATCCACGATCTGAAAAATCTGAACCAGCTTTGGAGGGTAACAAGGAAACAGTTAGTGCAGTAAAGGGAATGTCAGTAAAATTGAACGAACAAATGGTTCAAGTTCCAGATAAACACCCTTCTGCTGTAGGAACATGTAAAACTGCAGATGTAGCTGGCTCGTTTGAGAATTCATCATCTTTGACGGAGAATAGACATTCTTCTCCTGCAGTTTTGTGCAGAAACGCAGAGACAGCTTGTCCTGTCATGAATCCTTCTTCATCAGCAGAGTATAGACATTCTTCTGCACCAGAGACAAGTAAAACTGCTGAGATTGCTAGCCCTGTTATGAATTCTTCTGTTTCTACTGGTTTGGCCATTAGTGGTGATCTTTTAAAGCGATCTGGAAATTTTAGTTCTACTAGTGGAGGATGTTCAGAGGTGCATCAGGAAGCTTCTGATAGTGGCAGGCATGTTACACCAGATGTGGCTTCCACATCAACAAGTATTGATGCTAAAGTGGATTCTGCAAAAGTTACAGGTAGTAATATTGATAATCCAAAGCTATGTGAATCCAAAGTCGCGGATGAACTACCCATTCATTCGCATGCAGATGGTGTAGGTTCTGTTAGTGATGAGGAAAAGATTAATATTTCAGCTGATATAGAAGACTCTAGTTCTGATTGTGAGTCAGATGGTAATCAAGCTATTGATATGGCTATTGATATGGAATTAGACAGCGATTTTGAAGATGGTGAGGTCAGAGAACCACTTAAGCATACAGCAGTTGAGGAACCTGTGTGCGGCCAAGGACAATTGGAACATATTGATAATATTGATTTTAATAGAAAATCATTGGGCACACTGGGACTAGTCAGTGATGCGGACCATACTTATCCTAACCTTGATGAAAAAGGCCTTGAGACTGATACTGCCAAAATAGATAAGAAGGATGGCGAAGAAGCTTCTGATGCTCTTCATAGTGATAGGTGTGAGAAGGAATTTGATAACACTGCATGTTTGCAAGAACCATCAACTGTTGAAAACTCACCCAATGGAGCTTCGTTGAATGGAAACATGGTTGCACTTGGAATACCGTTTGATCAATCAGGAAAGAGAGATGCACAGGACTGTGGAGAGACAAATTCTGAACAAGCTGCATATGGAGGTAAAGATACTGTACCAGTCGTTGCACAGGGGACTGATCCGAGTCTGGATAAAGATGACCTGGTACCACAGAGCGATTCTGCTTTGGCCAAATCATCTCCAAACAGTGATAATGCAGCAAAGGATATTAATAGTGGAAGTCATCGTAGCCGGATTATAAATTTACCCCGATCATCTGGTTCACTTTCCCCTGGCAGGAACAGAACCTTTTCCGCGAGGCAGTTTCCATCTAGAGCTGGAAGAGAGAGATTTTCTGATGTAGCAAATGGCGAAGATAGAATATATTTTCGAGGGAGGTGAATATTTTCTTTTGCTCAATATTTTTCTTTTCCCTTTTTTTCTCTAATTCTTTTGAGTTTTTGTTACTCACTTTGTTTCTGATTTCTCTGAATGCCTATTTTTCCAGAGAGGAAATTTACGTTGATGATACCCAAAAGTTTTCTAGGGAGAGGCACCATGATCAGACACCTAGGAACTCTAGGTTCAATTACATGCGTGGCAGAGGTAGGATTAATAATCGAATAGACACCTTTCGCGGTGATCGAGAATCTGGTCGTGACTTTGCTTCAGAATTTCACAATAGTCAAACAGAGTTTCGTGTCCCTAGACATAAATATGCCTCTTCTGCTTCTAATGCTGACCATGAATATAGTACTTACAATATTACCCAAGATGGTGGCTTTGTTGGTTCTGGTCGTGGAGGCAGGAAGCCTTTAAATGATGAAGGACCATTTGTTCGACGGATGCCCTCAAGGAGGCGTTCTCCTGGTGCAGGCCGTGGTATCCATATGGTTCGGAGAATTCCAAGAAATATGAGCCCAAATAGATGTGTTGGTGAAGATGGATCTGAGTTGGTCAGGCTAAGGCGTAATGAGAAGTTTTCAAGGGGTTTTCCAGATGACACTATAGATCCCATGTTCCCTCGGCCCCAACCTCCATTTGAGGGAGTAGGTGGTCATTTTTCCCAAGGAAACAGAAACTTCGCTTCTGTCCAGAGAAGAGCTATGCATCCAATTCGTTCAAAATCTCCCTTAAGCTCCAGAACTCATTCACCTGGGCCGTGGTCCTCTCCTAGGAGAAGATCCCCAGATGGGTTTTCTGGACATCCAGATATGACTCATCAAAGGTCTCCATTTTACAGAATAGATAGGATGAGATCCCCTGATCGCCGATGTTTTCCTGCAGAGGTTGTGGTCCGAAGGCATGATATGAGAGAGATGGATTCAGGACGGGACCATGGGCACCCAGGGCCTGGAATGCCTAATAGGAGCCCTTCTAGTCACATTGCACTTAGAGAAAGGAGATTTTGTGGTATAGATCCTCAAGAAAGGCCAGATGGTGATGATTTCTTTGGGGCTCGTATGCATTCCAGTCGTTTACATGAGCTTGGTGGTGATGTAAATGGTGAAGAGAGAAGGTTTGGTGAGAGACGTGGACCTGTCCGTTCATATAGGACTACTTTTAATGGTGGTGAGGGTGAGAATTATCATGTTAATCCAGAGGATGGCTCTAGACCTTTGAGGTTCTGTCCAGATGAAGATGCAGAGTACCAAGAAAGGGGCAATTTGATTGATAGGGATTTCCACAGAAATATTAAGAATAGGCCTGGGAATGTGCCTAGACGAATGAGAAATATTGAGGAGCAAGAAGCAAATTACAGGCATGGGGGTCAGGTCTGGCACAATAATGAATTTGATGAGATTTCACGAGTTAAAAGGAAAAGGTTTTGATTTTGGTTGACCGTGAGCCTTGATTCAGGATCCATCCCGCATGTGGAAATAGGGGACTAGTGGACGTAATTTGTGAACTAAATCTGCTTTGGGACGTTTTACTAGTCAGAGCACATTAGTTGCAGCATTCTAATGACAACTTTGTGTGTCTGTTGCATGGGGTCCTAGACTGGATGCTTTATGGCCAATGGTTTAACTTTATTCCTGTAAATTGTTCCTGAAGCTCGACTGACCAGTTCCTTTTCTGACAAATCTGGATATTGATTGCACTTCTCAGTTTCATGTGGCAAGTTTTACACTCTCGCAAAGTATGGTTTTATGGCACTATATTACATGGTTGTATGGCACTATATTACCTGTGGAGTCAGTTATGTAAATTCTTCAATGGAGATTCTACTTAGAGTTTCATGAAGAATGTTCTGCTGATGATATTGTGCTTGGTGGACAAATGCAGGTATGCAGCAAGGAGCCGTTAGTACTCAATTAGTGTTTAAGGCTTAAAGCCATGGAGGAATATCAATTAGAAAGTTCATAATTTCATGTTAGTTTTATCTGCTTCAATTTCCCTTCCTGTAGCAAGAATAAAGTGTTTTGTTTCTGGCACATGACCAAAGATGAGAAGCCAATTGTTATAGTCTCTGTCCTGGAGCTGAAAGGTTTTATGATCTTCTTTTACATGCTCTGCTTTAATTTTGGCAGGATCTGGTAATATTTAATGGTTGATAATTTGGGTCCAAAGGACTTGTGGAAGGATTGGAAGTAAATTCCAGATTGCCTTTTGCAGCTAGTGCAGCTTGGACTCGATTTATGGGACCAAAAGACTACATAGTAGACATTTTAGTTAGTGGTTTAGCTAGTCAGTCTTCTTGCTAACAATCCATTATGGTCTTTTATATACGATCCTGTGGAGAATACTTCTGGCATTTGATCTATTGATTATCGAATGGGACCATTATTATCAGTCGATATATAGTTGAACACATCTCATTTACCATGTTTGGTGATTTCTGTGCTTCATGAAGCTTTTCACACGAATCCTAACATTTAACTGTCATCTTCTGCAGAACCTTGATAATCTGGGTTGTGATTTTAACATCACTAGTTATCAAAAGGATTTCTAAATGCTCATCTGTCTTTGCTGCTCTACTATGCCCCCTTCATTTCCAGTTGCTTCATGTGATCAAATTGTCTCTTAAATGAGGTTGGTAATTGCTTTGAAAGCTTCCGGTTTTTATTTGGTGGTTATTGGCTGGCATGATTTGGAACTGGCTACTCTGAATTGGAAAACTCTAGGTCTTGGTGCCACAGCATTTAATCACAATGTTGAGGATGGCTCAATTTCGTTTCTTTAACTAGGACACTCTTTCACAAAGGCTGAAAAGCTGGTGGCATATGACTTTTAGTTGTGATGAAATGACCCCAGGCTCCTTTGGTGCAAAGTTCAGGATGATAATTAAGAACTTGGCAAATTCCTTTGTGAATGAGCAAATGATTAGAAGTTGGACCTTTTACCTTCTCTCGTTGAAACTTTCTTCTCCCCCTAAATAATGCGAATATTATACTCGGTACATTAATCTTCAACGATAATAGGAGTGAAACGAGGCAAAAAGAATCTGGCGAGTTTGAGCACAAAAACAATGAATACAATTGTATCTCTGCTTAAGATAGAATTCTAGAGTTTGATTGTAGGGGTCTGCCATTCCATCTTTTGTACTGATTTCCTTACTTTCGGGTTATAGGATACTGCTAGATGAGTTGTTATGCTGGACTAGGGATTGTTAGCATGGGAATTTCTCTATGCTGATGATGGGTGCTGCTATGTTATGGCTTTACTAGTTTTCCGGGGTCATGTTAGGTAGGTGAAGCACTTCTCCCCCACTTTGATCGATCTAGTGTTTTTAAGTATTTGAGTCCTTGTTAACATTCAACAACGATGTTGATTTTTGATGACTAGCTAAGCCTGCTGGTGTCTGCTTTATTCTATTGAAGAAAAACAAAAGGACAACAACAACAGCAACAACCAAAATAAAAAATTAAAAAAAATTAAAGAGAAAAGGATCTTGATAGATGAGTTAAACGACAAGGGCATAGGTCATATGAAGACTAGGTAAGTTTTATGTGGTGATATTTTTCCAATTTCGTAGTGTGAGAGGCTAGCATATGCTGGCATGAGTTTGTTTTCATGGGTTCCCTTTTTCTTGTTGCGCAATAAGAATACGACTCGAGGGTGGTTGGTTGAGTCTTTTGCAGCTCATGAAGTCGCTTGTGGGAGAGACGACTTGGCTTTAGGTACAGTTTTGGAAGTTAATGACTTATTTGGATACAGGTGAGGCAATAATATTATATCTTATAACATCGAAACGCGATCTAGATGTTGATTAACTTTGTCATGTGACGAGTCCCAAATGGAACCACCTTTGATTGTTATAAGAGGTATATTCCAAATATATGCCCAAATATTTTATACATATGACATGGGGGAGAAAATCAATGTTTAATAAATTATTTTCGTCCAGCGGAAAGAACTATATAAGTAAAAGTAGAGAGAAGGGACAAAAAAATAATAATTATGTAGCTGTCAGTTCCAACGCTGAATAGTTATGTGGTCCAATTGACGTGGAGAGGCAATTTTGCTGTTACAGTGCGGTATATCTTTGACTTGACTATTAGGCAATTTAATAAGGTTCCTGTTTTTGTATTGGGTGATAAATGGGAATATCCTTGCCACTACCCAGAAGGATCTAATGACAATTGGAAAGTTTGAATTATTGTGATCCTTGGGCAGATTGTGGGGCCGGCCGTCAGCCCCATGATTATTTGTTTCAAAGATTATTTAAAAATAAAAAATAAAAATCGTTGATTGTATATTTCGGGCTGAATGATTGATTGTCGATTAATCGTTGATTGGCTCTTGCATGGTTCGGCTTGAAAATATGATGTAATGTTTCTAACTGGCCGTATTTGATGCGATCTTTTCCCCGGTCTTTGGACTGTTGCACTCACTGTCCATTAAGCCAGTGGTCTAATTGTGGCGAGTATCAAATATTAAGTGAACTGTAAATGAGTGAAAAATCAGTCTGTGACTTGTTCAGTAAGAGGGAAATAGTCTTTAAGTTCTCATTTGTGAGGTGTGAATAACTAGAAAAAAATGAGTAAAATATAATTTACGAATATTTCAATGCTCGGGTTGCCTAACTTTTTAGTTAATGTCCTTATAATTACGCTCTTGTTTCTGACTAATACTATTTATGGCAAAAAAATAGACGACATGGAAGTGTCAAAGTTCGTGTATAAGGATGTACAACTGAAATTCACTTGTATACATCCGTATGGATTGCACATATTTGTGAGTGTGCGGACTCTGGTGCTATCTGTTCATAGAATTAGGAAATACAATGCTAATTTTGGTGAAATGGAATAACAATCGAGAATGATTAGCATCCCATTGATTTTCCTACTGGTACAATTATACTGTAATAATATAAGAAATTATAAGTTTGCTGCGCTCGTCTTGTATTTGACCAATTGACTATAATCATTTTTTTTTTTAAGTAAGCTTAACTAATAATCTTTATTTATTATAAATTAAAAAATATATATACTACTACTTAATCACCATCTCACCCCATTAGGGATAATAGGTTTTACACCTACCTTGTTATGATTCGAACCTAGAACTGAGATATTAGACAATGGGTATTCTTATAACGTAATTTTATAATAATTTGAAAATTACAACATCAACGTTTGAGAAAAGTTTAAAATATATTTGACAAACAAAACAAACAGCGAGTTGTTTAAACGTAGGACATGTTTGATTCAGCAATTTGAATGTTTGTATTTAAATGGAAATTGTAAATTAGTTATAATTAGAATATGAGACATTTGAAGTGAAATAAAGTAAAATGAGTTGCAACTAGAATGTGAGATATTAGAATAAACTATTCAAAAACACCCCTTAGGCTCTATTCTCATTTTAAGACACAAAAAAACTCATTCCAGTGGTTGATGTGACTGATAGACTATTTGAATAGAAAAATTGAATTATTAAAATAAACACTCATTCTAAAAGATAGTTTAAATAGAAAAACTATAAACACTCATTCTAATGGGTTATTTAAATAAAATGGAATGGGTAAAACAAATGGGGCCTTAGATTTTTCGGATATATCTCATATATTTATTAGTATATGGTGCACTAAGATATTAGGAAATGGTTATCAATTGCAATTTATATATTTATGTTTTTACTTATAATAATATCTTTTTATTTCTGACAATCATAGTGGCTCTGTTTAATTCAACCATTCAAATGAGTACATTTAAATGAAAATTATGGAATGAGTTATGGCTAAAATGAGAGACATTTGAAGTTAAATAAAATAAAATGGGTTGTAATTAGAATGAGAGATATTAGAATGGACCATCTAAAATATTTCATAGGCTTCATTCTCATTCCAAGACACAAAAACTTATTGTAATGATTAATGTGACTGATGGACTATTTGAATAGAAAAACTGAATTATTGAAACAAATATCCATTCCAAAAGACTATTTGAATGAGAAAACTAAAATTATTGAAACAAATGCTCATTCCAATGAGTTTTCCATTTGAATGGAATGGAGTGGGTGAAACAAATGTGGCCAATAGTTTTTATAAAAAAATTTCCAAATCTATCACTTCCCATTGCATCATATCAGTTCCAAATCTATCACTTCCCATCATATCACATCAGTTGACTATTTTTCTTACTAGTTTCCTGTCTTCCTTATTAGTTTATTATTTTCCTTTAAGACTTAATAATTAGTTGATTATTTTTCTTATCAATGATTATCTTTCATAAACTTAGTAACCAATTGATTATTTTATTTAATAGTTGACTATTTTCCTTACTAGTTGAATATCTTTTGTATTAGTTGATTATCTTTCCCAAACTTAGAAATCAGTCGACTATCTTTTTATTAGTTAATTGTCTTTTTTTAGACTTGATAGCCAGTTGATTATCTCTTTTAAGCTACAACTATTTTTTTTTTCTCAAACTTATTAACTAGTTGAGTATTTTTATCAAACTGAAACTAGAATAAGAACCTTAAGATTGAAATTGGTTAATTATATTGCTTAGAGTTTAGGAATAAAACTATTTTCTTAGGCTCAATAACTAGTTGATGATTTTTATGAACTAGTTTTTTAAAAAGAAAGAAAAAAATAAACTAATCAATTAATTATTTTCCGGCCAATCACTAGATAGTGTGCGTAGTCTTTGCTCCAATGTTTGAGAATGTTTATTTTTCGTTCTTAATTTTCTTCACACCTTACGTATCTTTCGATCTCTTTTTTATTTTTTATTTTGGGTCTTATAATTTAGTTGTAAGTTATATTAAACTTTAGAGCATTTTCAAACATTTATGATAGAAAACTACTAGATTAGTAAAGTTTTTAATTGGCTGCTATATATGTAAAATCATATTTCAAAAATACTATATTTGTAAGAAGGCCGAAATTTTTTGAGAAAAATATACTATATGCCCTTTTTTTAATCTATATGTTAATGCATGTCTATTTAAAGAAAAGTGCTGACTTCTATATCCTTTTTAAATTTAATAATTTGAGTTTACTATTATATCCCTATGTTTATTAATTTGATAAATTTATGTATGTAATTTGTTTACCAACATACATAATCGATTTACCATAATATGTAATAAATTTAGTAGTATATGTAATTAATTTATTATAGTATATAATTAATTTAGTGATGTATAGAATTAATTTCTTATGGTATATAATTTATTTATCAGTATACATAATTGACTTATTGATGTATACAATTAATTTACCAAGAGATTTTTTAGAAAAAGAAAATAGTAAATAAGTGGTATATCAATTAGATACTTAATTTACTTATAAACACCATTATGCTCCACTCCCTCTCTAAAGAACATTTCGTTGTCTTTTTTATTCATCATTTTTTCTCTTTCTTCTAGAGATGTAAATTGGATCAGGGTAGACCAGACCGACCCACATTTGATAAGGTTATGCAAGCTTTGTACTAGATCTAGGCCCGGTTAGCCTAAAATATAAATCGGGTCGGCCCAACCTATATTTTTATTAAGAGACTTGGCATGGTCCACATGCCCAACCCAAATTTTATGTGGGTCTATGTAGATCGTACTTAAGTGAGCCCCTATGTGGACCGAATATGGGTCAAAATATGGATTTAATTTTGTTGTTAATCTATGCTTTAAAATATCAAATATGGATCTAAAACCCATTAATATTCTTTTAAAATTTGAATAAATTGAAAATAAACAAAAATGAGTAAACAAATAATATTAAAAGCGTATAAATAAAAATACTTAATTGAGATTTTTTAAAATTTTAATTAAGAAATATATTTAAAATTATAAATAAAATATTAAATGTGAGCCTAATGTGGACTGATAGAAATATAGGTCGGACTGAACCGGGCCTGTGGGCCTATGACTGAGGCCCAGCCCGTTCTCTACAATATGTAATGGAGAGCCCAAGCCCACATAATGTGTGTATGGATCGAGCCAATTCCGTGCTTTTTCTTCGAAATATGGACTAGCCCATAAAACCTGCCTCACATTAACATTTATACTCTCTTCTTTCCAATAAATCCCTCAAAATTTTGAAACTCTCTCCAACATTTCATCAAACACTTTACGCCTACACCTATACCCATGTCTATGTCCATCTTCTTCACTTGTAATCTTTATCTATAACACACCCAAGAACCAAACATAAGAAGATAGGACTATAATTGCATATATTATTGCAAAGCCAAAAAGATTTTTTTTAAAAAAAAATACACCTATGTCCAAATATAATAAATTAAAATAAAACCTATATATATATATAAGTTATCAATAAAACACTATATATCATTAGATAATTCCCAATTGAAATCCCTAATTCTTCAAAGAAGTTGCAAAATGTGGAGATGACAGAATCGGTAAACGAAGGTAGGTAACGAATTTTTTCGACGAAGGTCAGTGCGATAAAGCTAAATAAGCTAAAGCTTTTGGATAAGTTAGAAAGAGAACAGAGATGATATCATATTGTTTGAGAGAAAGAGAGAGAGACCAGATGTAAAGGAGACATAGAGAGAGTTAGACCAAAAGAGTAAAGAGAACTAGAGAGAAGTCAAACTATAAAGAAAGTAGTAACTAGTACTTTGTGCATAAAACATTAACAAGAGAGAAGAAAATTGGAGGACAATTTTGGTATTTGAAAGATTAAATCACAAAATAGGTTATGTTCAAAAGATTAAAAACGGAAATCCAGTTAAGATAAGCCTTAAAACAAGGCATTTCTGTCGAAACCTCAAGATTTTTTAGCACTTTTGAATTTTTAATTAGGCCCAATCCATACAGTTTATTCCACAAAAAAAAAAAGAAATTGTGGTATATGTCCATCTTTTTAAACTTTACTCAGTGGATATCTACCCCTCTCAATTTATAACAAAATGTCCAGCTATTCAAAATTAAAAAAAAACGGTTAGCTAATAAATATTTTTTTTCCGAGTTTGCCCTCAATTAAATTTTTTTGTCTTCTTTTGTTTTGCTTTTTCAGAATCTCTCGCTATTCTCTCTCTTATTCTTTTTTTTTTCTTTTTCTTTCTCATTCTTTCTCTTTTTGGTTTTTTTTTTTTTTATTGTTCAACCACTAAATTTCCAGATTATTCTTTTCAAATCTTTGTCGTTCTTCTCGAATCTCCAGCGAAATCTCGTTATTTTCCAGCATTGTTTTGGTTTATCTTTTTTTTCTCCAATGTTTTTGGACTCATCTTCATCTTCTTCGGTATTTTTTTGGTTCTACTTCTTCTTCTCTGGCATTTTGATCGATTTCTTCATTTGCATTGGTCGAGTTCAACCTTATATTTGATCTTGTTTAAGTATGCATCATTTTCTTGATTTTCATTTTCATTTTTTTAATCATATCTATCTTTTTGTGTTTAATTATATTGTGTATAATTTTGAAGATTTTGATTTGTGCTTCTAATTCGTATTACAATTATTGTTAATTTAAGTCTAATCCTAGGTTTTTTTCTTATAGTTGTATTTTTTGGAATTATATTATGTAATTAGTAATGGTTTATTATCTTTTTGTCGTGATATGTATTATTATTGTAGTAGTATATTTGATTTTTTTGGTAGTATATGATTTTGCTGTTCTATTGTTTTGGTTATTGAAAATATTTAATATTCTTATTTGATTCATAATTTTTTGGTCTTTGTATATGCGCTTTTTGTCATGGTATATAGTATTCCTTTTTATGCAGTTATTATTGATTACCACGTCAATTATTTTGCTATTTGGTTCATAGATTTTTGTCATGAACTTTTTTAGTTTTATAGTTCATATTTTTAACTTTGAGTTGGGTAAAAAAAATGTTAGAGGTTGGATTATTTAATTTGTGTGTATTCAAAAGTAGTGGCACATATGTTAAGAGGACAAATGAGATACAAGAAGTATTTATTGACTTGTTACATTATAAGTATAGAAAATCAAAAAGCTTTCACATTGGTTATATTTGGCGATTGTTCAAAAAACTAGTTCAAAAAACTTTCTTTGGTATTTATGCGATTGTTCTATTTGCATTGGTTCAATTGTTTTAGTCATTGATCTTGTGTCAGTATGTTTTAGTTTATTGATGTTGATTTTGTTGTTTATTAGATTTGGGATTTTTTTTAATCAGTAATTTGTGTTATTATTAATATTAATTCAAGTATAATCTTATTTTTCTCTTATGTGTGTGTAGTTTTTTGTATATTCATGTGTATTTTGTAATTTTTTTTGGTAATTAGTAATGGTTCATTAGTTTTTAGTTGTAATACATATATCGTTGTAATGATATATGTGTTTTTTTCTAGAGTATATGGTATTATTGTTCAATGATTTTTTTGTGATAGTAGTTCATCATTAGTTATTCTGGTATATATGATTTGTTTAGTAGAAGATACGATTTTTAACGTGGTATATTGGTTTTCTGTCATTTAGTTTTTTTGTTAACTGTTTTTTATTTGGTTCATTTATTTCCTGTGTTGGTATATATTATTTTTGTCGTAGTATATATATTTATTTATATAGCGTGGAGAATCATGTCCTATTTTTTTTTACATATTATAACTATTGAATTTTTGTTAATTATTTGTTTTGTTATAATAGGGATGGTAGTGATACCTATTATTATTCGTTACGATGGTCGTTGGGCTGAGAATAAAAAGTATTTATGCTGAATTACATGCTTTGAAGAGGAAGAAAAGTGATAGAGATCATTAGTCTCTTTATATTAATTTTGCAGTTTATTTTTTATTTTGAAACAAATGGTTTTTTTTCATAATCTAATACATAAAATTTTAGTCATGGTATATGACGTTACATACCAAATTCATATTCATTACATTGAGTTTATTGTTATTTTGTTTCTAAATATTCTCTTTTTTAGGTATATGAGTTTTTTGCTTTGATATATTGAAATTTCGTCATGGTATATGAGTTTATATATTAGATTTATTACTTTAGATATTTTTATATTCTTATCTTTATATCTATGTTCTTATAATTTCATGTACATGAATTTTTGGTCCTAGTATATGGAATTATTTTTATGGTATATGAGGTTATATATCAGTTTTGTTATTTTAGATATTAAATATTGTTATTTTGTTTCGTTAAAGACATAAAGTTACGAACTAAACTATTGTCCCCAGTTAGTAATTATGAACATAACATCATTTGTATTAGTATTTAAGAACCAAACGGACTAACAATGAATTGTAGACTCATTATAAAGTCGGTACATTCAACACATATTAGAGGAAGCCACAATACTCCTTTTTAGCAATTCATGTGTCTAAATAGAAATATATGAATTTTATACTCAAATTCATGTACTAGATACTCAAATTCATATATAAAATAATAATTAAAAGAATGATAATAAGTAGTTAATACTAATTGCTCAAATTTATATAGCTTCGTTTAGATGACAAGAAGATTATCGTCTACTCTGAAAAATAATAAACTACTACGAAAATCATGGTCTTTGTTACATTCACATCAATGAAATATCCACAACAAATTTGCTTGAATTGTTTCCTTTGCTCTATTCTCAGCTTATCGTTAGTGAATTGTAGTATATATATCTTTGAATATATTTGGATTTTCGTATGTTCTTGTCAATTTGTTTGCGGTGTAATGTATTTCATTATAGCTCAAATCTATAAATATATTAACCAAAAAAATAAGGTTATGAACGAAGGACATAAACTTAATAACCAAACATAAATTAAAGTGGTACTGAAAAATTCATGAACCACTATGAAAATTTCATAAATCACTATACAATTGAACCTAATTGATTCAGGCAGAAACTTAGTGAGTAGTAAAAATATATATTTGTGAAATAAAAGTATGTGAAATATAAATCATATACCACTATGAATAATTAAGCCTAAGCCTTATTCTTATAAAGGGAAATAAACCCACAATTATGGTGTGGTGTAGTATGTATTTAAACGAGAAATTTCAAAGAACAATAGCTAAGAAATAAAATAAAGAATAAAAACTAAGAAATAAAATAAATAACAAAAACTTAGATATGAAATAAAGAACAATAACTAGGATATGAACCATGTACTAAACCACTATAGTATGAAAAATTTATGAATTATTATTAAAAATTAATTAACCACGATGAAAATTTCATGAATCCCTAAGAAAAATTATGAACCACTATAAAAAATCCATGCACTATTACTTAAATTTCATGAACCACTATGAAAATTTTATAAATCATTGTGCAATTGAAGTCAGTAAGACTTTACTTACATTAAAATCAACTATTAAGAGAGGAAAAAAATAAAATTGGAAATAAAACAACTATTAAGATAAACATTCTTAGTGATAAATTCTTTTGATATATATACCTAATTTATAAATCCTAAAATGTACATACCTATGGATATCATAGGCACTAGCAAGAGTCTGACTTTTTCTTTACAAACAATTCTATCTAATTCTTAAACCATCAAGAGAATTAGAGGCATTGAAAAATAAAAAGCATGAATATATCATAATATGCTTTCATTTAAAATGTCAAACTAAACGACAGGAAATTGTTGAACTTAAAAATGATAATTAATTAGATATTTCACTTTATTAGATGATTTTTGGGCCATATTTCACTTTATTTAGTTGTCTTATAGGGCCATTTTCTTAGTCTAAATTCAATATATAACAAATTAACAACTCTAACACTTTTGATTCCTTGAGCCGTTTGAAGCACAAGACTTATTTCTTGTTTCTCCTATCTAATCCTTCATCCAGGTAAATAAGCTCTTCCCTTTTCATGTTATGATATAGTGAATTTTTCCTATTCCTTAGTTAATACATGCAATTCATATCTAAAATTGGTCTAGCATTCTAACCAAATTATTAGAAACATCACATAGTAACACTTGAAAAAGGAAACATTCTAAGCATAATTAGTACAAAATTTTAGGAGAAAATACTCCACATACAAGCAAAGACAAATAAGCTTAAGTAAAAATAATAAAACTTTATCTATAAAATATATCTATAAAGGCCTTATTCATTTTATGAACTAGAAAACTATATTATGAAATAAAAAGCTCCAGATAAACAATCCAAAATGAGCTTTAAAATAGTTCAAAATCCTATGTGCCATATACCAAATGACTTTATTATATGAATTGAAGAGATTAAATATTTTTAACTTGTATAACATCTCCTTTTGTCATTTATTAAATACTTGATATGCATAGAATTTATAACAAACATTCATGATCTATTTACCCAAATTATGAACCCAAAAATCTATGTACTATTACTTAAATTTATAATAGTATAAACTATGAACTAGAAAATGAATATAATCTAATATAATATAATCAATCTCAAAATCGCAAGGTTAGAGTTCATAATATCATCCCAGCTTCATTAATAAAAGAAAAAACCTAAATTATGAACTCTAAAATGTATATTCATATTCCTAAAATCTATATACTGATTCTGAAAATTTGTATATCAAATTCACATTTCTAACAAAAATTTAAGAATCACGATGATACATATATACTAAAACACACACTCACACACATACACGTATATAGTTCATGATAATGGAGTAGAAATATATACCTTTGTAATAATAAATTTGAGCTACTGTTAATGGAGTTTTCTTCTACGGAATGAACCTTAGCTTTTTCGTTTCGGAATGACTCCTAGCTTTTACGTTTCATAATGAACCCTAGCTTTCATCAATTAGAATTTGGGATTTTTCAAATATTTTTTCGAACCAAAATGTTTTTCGTAGAGAGGTTTTGAAGGTCAGAGAAATGTGTGAGGAAATTTTGGAGGTTGGAGAAAGTGATATAAAGTGGTAAGAAAGTGAGAGATAGAAAGTGGTAAGAAAGTGAGAGAAAATTTTGTAACAGAGTGAAATTTGGACAAGAAAATGACCAAAGCTGTGAGAAAGAGAAAGAAAATTGTGATGAAAGTGGGTTTTGGCCTTTTAGGAGTATTTTAGTACTATATTTTCAACGGACCTATTGTGTGTACATATTCCTATAATTAACATGCCGTGGTCATGTACTGAGTTATGTGCCTAAAAATGGCCATATACCTACTTGGCCCCAAAAAAAAAAGAGTTGTCATTCTTTTATTTTTATTTTTTATTTTTTTACTAGCTTGGATTATAAATACAATTCATTCTCATGCCATGAGTTATAAACTAGTAGAATTTGTAGGGTTACAAACAAAACAATCATGACCTCAAGGTATAAAGCATGTTTTACTTTGGGGAAATTTAGTTTTATACTGATTTCTTTTAATTGAAAATTTCAAGATCTTAAAAAATTGTTTGAATAATAATACTAAATTTTAAAATATTTATAAAAATACCACTTTTACGAATTGATAGTTAGTTACCTTAAATAACTCAATTGATTACTCAAGTAACCCCACTCAGTTGGTTTCCTCGAGTAACCTCATTGGTTATAACAAGTACCATTGAAAAATATGATTTTAAAAAAGTATTTTCTAAATATTTTTTAAAAAATATACTTTTCTAACAAATCCATGATTTTTCAAAAAATTCAGCCCTCGCAGGATTTTTCAATTTTTTGGATTTTGGGCTTGGATTTTTGTAACAAGCCCTTTTACTTTAACGACAGGGTTGTTCTCTTAGGCAACTATTGGATTGGGCTCTCAAAGGTTTTAATGTGCAAATAGATAAATCTTGGGCTTTTTGAGTAATATCCTTATTCGAAACACTTTAGTAAAAAGGCTCGGTATGTCAGTTTTTGTAGTAAAATGATTAGGTCTATCACTTTTCACAATACCTAATAATAGAGAAATTGCGTGAATAACCAATTTTTTAAATTAGTTTAAGTAGATTTTTATATTTTAAAAATTATAGCTAAATGTCAATTTTTTTAAAACTTTTGTTATGGAATAAGTTATATTTCAATTTTTATCTTTAAGTAAGTTGGACATTTAGCTACAAACTTTTGAGCTTAGTCATATACTAAGTTTTGAGCTCAAAAATGGTCAAATAACTAGTAATCCCTAAGATGGATATATGGATTAAAATGTTGCGACATTTGACGACATTGTCGTGACAATATCTACATTTTGAAATATAAATATCAATATTGGGTAGAAAAGCACTTTTTCCCGCGTATTTGTAAAATATCGATAATGTCGCTATAGCAATATCGGTAAAGTATTAGTAAAAAATAAGTTAATATTGATATATTTACAGATATTACCATGACAAGATTATTGACATTTTCAAATGTCGACAGAAATATCAACTTTTTTCTTCAAGTTCTTTTTTAAATTAAAAATAGTAGTAAAAATATAAATAAAATCATAATTTTCTCTTCAGTCAATGAAGTTTTGGAACCACTTTACTTTATTTTCAATGTAGATTAAAATTAGTTATAATTTATAAAATATTAATATAAAATTTATTTATTAAATAAAATAGTATGATATGTATTTTAATTTTAAATTTATTCTATGAAATGAAATTGGATTGTTTTTTCAATACGATTTTTTTACGAATAAAAAATAGCATAAATAAATTATACAATATCACTTATTTTAGTATTTTTAATTTTTTTTAAAAATTTTGAATTCTAAGATAAATTTCAATAATTTTCCGTAATTAATATTATTTGTAAAATTAATACCGAGTTCCACGTTAATACTTGATTAGGTGGATAATTTAGTCTATTACCAGAACAAAAAGGGGCAGTTTAGTCAGAAAAGATCTCTAAATAATTATCTTCTTCTACCGCCAACGTTGAGACTTTTTAGAGAAGGTCCTACCCTCCCAAACACGATTCGACCAGACCTAGAGCCCGGACCCAGACCCAGACCCGGCCCCGGACCCGGACCCCCCAGTTCATTCAACTTCCAAACCCCCATCTCCGGCTCTGCCTCTCTTTCTCTCTCTAACACAGTCTCTCTCCTCTCTGCATACGCGAGTTTCTCTTTCCCTCACCTCGCTAAAATTCCTCGAACACCATTGTTGTTTCTATCCAAGTTTCTGCGTTGTTTTTGGTTCTGAATTCATTACTGTAACTTGTTCTATTATCGTTTTTGTTGTATAATTTCAATTTTGTTTTTTCTGGGTTCTTGTTGATCTCAATTTTGTTTTCTGGGTTTTTCTCTAAACCCCTCTGTGACTTTGGGAATCGTCATCGTTGCGAAATCTGTTGCTCATCGAGCTTTGTTATGACCAGTTTGGTTCTTTTTTGAAGGTTAGGGTTGACTGGATTTGTTAAGAGCCTATTATTAGGGTTTTTGTACGCTTTTCGGTTAATTTTTGGGTAATTTGTTTAATTTGAAGTAAAGCTATTGGTTTATTGAATTTCGTTGTTGTTTGTATGCCAGGATGTTGATGTAATGATGAATCAAGGAGTTAATACCGAGACCATAGCCGCACTTGATTCCAATTCGCTAGAGGTAGGTTTTTTTTTTTTTTTTGGTGTGTTCCTTATTGTATTCTTTGAACTTTGAAGCATTGTCTTGGTTTGATAGATAGTTTGGTTTTTGTACAGTTTTGCCATCATATGTTGGGAGTTTAATATAAATCGTTTTAGGGTATGAATATTCGTACTATATGATAAAAATTTGTGCAGCATGAACAATCACGTTGCATGGAATAACGGCCGTGCATTCATCGGCGTTTGAAGTTGAAAAAACAATTAAAATGTATTTATCTTTGAACTTCTGAAGTTCTTTACGGGTTAAGCGTGAAGTATCAGTAATGCTTTCAGTTACATAATTTACGTTTATGTTAATTTTGATGTAATACGATCACTGCTGGCTGTTATCGTAGACAAGGTCAAATGGTTTATGTGGCATTTATTCTCTGGTAGAATTAAATTTGTCTACAACCTTATGAAACCAGTTGACTAGTTATTTACTCGGGTCCAAACTTTTGATAAGAAGTTATGAAAATGCTTGTATCAATTGAAAAAATGTTGCTTCTTGTTTGTTATAGAACCGATATGCATATGCAAGCCAAGGACAGATATCTTCACATCTTCCTTCAATCACTGGCTCTGAAGCCTTATCATGGACAGCTCATAAGGTGGATAATAACTCTGCGCCGAATGGAATTCCTTCCAACTTGACTTACCACTATGACCAGCACATGCAGCAAGCTGTGACTAGTTCAGCAAGTTTGGGAACAGTAAATGCACCACAAGACTACAATGGCTATGCATCATACACAAATCCTACCGATCCTTATGGTTATGGAAGCACAGGATACTCAGGTTACTATAATGGCTATCAGCAGCAATCTAACCCTTCCTATTCACAACCCGTAGGAGCATATCAAAACACAGGTGCTCCTTATCAGCCTCTTTCCTCATTTCAGAATACTGGGTCTTATGCTGGGTCTGCAAGTTATTCAAGCACTTACTACAATCCTGGTGATTATCAGACAGCTGGAGGTTATCCAAGTAGCAGTTACAATAATCAGACTACCCCGTGGAATGACACCAATTATGCAAATTATAATTCTCAACAATATGCACAGTACAATACAGGCACAACCGCTGCTTATAGTTCTGGGTCTGCAACTGCAACTGCAGCTGCAGCTGCAACTTCACTAAATTATCAGCAGCAGTATAAGCAATGGGCAGATTATTACAACCAGACAGAAGTCACATGTGCTCCTGGGACAGAGAATACGTTGGTTACTGGTGCATCTAATTTTGGATGTCCAGTTCCTAGCGTCACCTCTGGCTATCCAACTTCGAACAGCCGGCCAGCACCTCCACCTCCTCCTCCTTCTTACAATCCATCTTGGCAGCCAGAGTCCAGTTCATCTGAATTGCCTTCAGTGCAGGTTTGAATTTTCTTCTTTCAGGATTTAGGAGGGAAGTTACAGGCCCTGACATGATAGTCCATTATAGTACATCAAATTGTTTGCTTCTTTTGCATGTCAGCACTTCAATATTGGTATCATATGAGCAGTTATCTATCGACTGTGATGAGAACATAAAAAGGATTTTTGCTTCTTAGAAATTTAGCAAAATTACAAAGTCTTTTTTTATATTTATTTATTTTTTGTTCGTCCTAGATAGGAGTTTTATTTTGAATGGTTATCTATTTCATTTCGTTTTTGGGGGTAGAGGTGGAGAGACTTTATGTCAAGCTGATATAGTTGTGGTCCTTTTTGGATCAATTTCAAATTTCATGGTGGTGAATGCCCTTAAAAGAACTTCAGATGTCTTTTGAAGTATCAGGGCCTGTTTCTGTGCAACATTATGGACATAAATGCCTTTTGGCACGTTTTTGGTGTATCCGTTTTCTATGGTTTCATATGTCAGTTTTCCTTTGTCTTTTTAGGTTTATTATTCCCTTCACGCTTCTCATACCAATTGGTCAGACGCTCAGACTACATTACCTTCTTTGGTTTAGTTTTAACAAGATTTTCTAGCTTAAGTAGTTTTTCATTGAAAGTTGTTCATATAGGTTTCAACTTGTGATTGTTTATCTTCTTTGTGATTGTTTATCGAGCGCAACTATGAAAGTTGCTCTCTCCACACGCAAATATGATCATGAACCACATCTACTGTGTTAACAGTCTTTCTTTTAGAAGTTTAATATTTGGGCCCTGATTCCGATGTTAGCAGGAATATAAAAAGTCATCTTACCTTGTAGTACGAGCTTATGCATCTTCTTTGTATTGTTTATCGAGACCAACTATGAAAGTCTCTCTTTCCACACACATATGATTATGAACCACATCTACTTTGTTAGCGGTCTTTCTTTTAGTAATTTAATGTTCAGGCCCTGATTCCGAACTTAGCAGGAATATAAAAAGTCATCTTACCTGGTAGTCCAAGCTATCATCATGTTTTGATCTCTCTCTCTCTCTCTCTCTCTCTCTCTCTCACACACACACACACACACACACACACACACACACACACACATGCGCGCGCGAACCACATCTCCTGCGCACGAACCACATCTCCTGTGATACCGAACTTAGCAGGAAATATAAAAAGTCATCTTACCTGGTAGTTTGGGCTATCATGATGCTCTGGTTTAGCTCTCTCTCTCTCTCTCTCTCTCTCTCTCTCTCACACACACACACACACACAGACACTCTTACACTTGAAACACATCTACTGTGTTAATTGTCTTTCTTTAAGAAATTTAATGTTTTGGCTCTGATTCCGAACTTAGCAGGAAATATAATAAGTCATCTTAGCTGGAAAAATAAGAAGTGATCTTACCTGGTAGTATGAGCTATCATCATGCTTTGATTTAGGTTTTGGAGATATTGATAGCCTTTTCCTGTTATGTGAAAGGGCATTTTGTTAGCCTGCACTATCTATCTTTTGTATATGTTGCATAATTTCCTATCATTTGGTGTACCGCATTTTTGGGCTTATCCATCCAGATACCATCTTGCTATCCGTTCTGCTGACTTGACAGTGACGTAAGGTTTCCTTAATCTTCTTTTCGAATGCCTAGAATTTTCATCTTTGCTCTTCCATAGCCGATCTGAAGGAGCATTGAAAACACATTGCAAAGATTAGTGTTGTTTAGTCTTTTAGAGTATAGTTCACTAATAAACTTTCTGTTAACAGCAACAGCACTGTTTTGTTGTTTCTCTGTACCCTTTTGCTCCATATACCCTCTCTTTTCAGATGCGTTCTTGACATTCTTGAGGCTTTTTTTCGAACCATCATTGTGGGTTTGTGTGAATTTGTTGTTACTTTTGTTTATTTCTTCTCCATAAAAGAATAATTAGTGATGAAATTCATCTTTGGAAAAATCTTGCCTTAGATTATTAATTTTTTGGGTTATATTGTCAGATATTATTTGAGTAGTTTTTATATTGCTATGATATTATTTGGAAAAATCTTGCCTTAGATTATTAATTTTTTGGGTTATATTGTCAGATATTATTTGAGTAGTTTTGGGTTATATTGTCAGATATTATTCGAGTAGTTTTTATATTGCTATGTTTTTGTTGATTTGTTTTTTGGTCAGTCCGGTGCTGTAGTTAGTGGTGCTCATGATGGTTACTGGAGACATGGCGCTCCTACTTCTCAAATTAACCATACTACAATACAACCTCACCTTCAAAAGCCTTTGGATCAAAATTCCTCCTTTAACAGCTTTCAGGATCAACAAAAATCTTTATATTCTCAAGGACCCAACTCGCAGTATTCTGCTACTAATCTGGCGCCTCTGCCTCCTCCGCCTCCACCTCCACCTCCGGTGCCTTCATATCTTCAAGGACCAAGTTTCCAGTATCCTGCTGTTCATCAGGTACCACCGGCCCCCCAGACTTATCAATCACCTCCACAAAATGCTCAATCTTTAGATACACGAAGGGTAGGCAAACTGCAGATTCCGACCAACCCAAGAATAGCATCGAATTTGAATTTAGGTTTACCGAAAACGGATAGGGATAGCTCTACTACCGTTGCAGCAGCTAAACCTGCGTATATCAGTGTCTCATTACCAAAGCCAGATGACAAAGTCACATCCAGTGCTGGTGCAGATTCTATACTTAAGGTGAGAAATATCATTTTACTTCTCAGGTGCTCATAGAAATAGTAACAACTGACAGATTTTGTGTGAGACTGATGATGCATGCATAGAGATATATTGTCACTCAAATAATACGATAATAGCGGTGAGATATGATCTTAATGAATTGAATCTTCTAACTTTTTTGCTTGCATTAGGTCACCACGATGCTGTGGATTTTGTGTGGCTTGTGAGAAACACTAATTATTCTGTTCTGTACTTGCTAACCTTCTATTACATATGGATATATTGTTCAAGGTTTCTAATTATTACTAAAAGACCCTTACCTTTTCCCTTTCTTTAAGGTTTTTCTTGGTCTGCAAGCAAGAAATATATACAAATAAATGAAATGGGACTAATAAATCAAACTGTCACAAATTGTAGAATGAAGATGATTTTCCTCCAAACCATCAACAACCTTTAGGTTTTACATAAGAATCAATAATCTTTAGGTTGTTATTCATCGTGGTAAGGGTTACACTACTGATGAAAAGGTAGTTTTTTTGTTAGTCAGCCTTTTACTTTACAACCAAATTTGCGTGTGGATTTGTCTATACAATATTATTGGCCAACGTGCTACAAACTATGGTACATGGAAGAATCTCATGCTTGTTTGAGCTTTGACGTGCCATAGTTTATTTGAAAACACAGTTGATCAGCTTATAGAGATATGGTCATATGTATTGGTAACAAAAATTTAAGTTGTTAACATCTCTCTTTCTCTTCCCTAGATTGGGTTCGTCTCTTAATATCATATAGAAGTGACACCAAAATTTTATGGTTAATGGTCTAATGATTACATGCAGTTTGTAATGTTTTAGTTGCTTATATTGCAGCCTGGTATGTTTCCCAAGTCATTACGTGGTTATGTTGAGAGGGCTTTGGCTCGGTGTAAGGATGATATGCAAATGACAGCTTGTCAGGCAGTCATGAAGGAGGTAACTTTATATCTTCATGACTATGGTAATCTGTTATGTCATGCTAATTGTGGTCCTGCATGTTTAATATAGTTTTAAATGAAAAAAATTGTATTTAGTAAGGTTGTTTCCTTTAGTATCTTAAAATTATCTGGTATGGTCTGAAAGATTTAGTTTGGGAGGTGCAACTATCTAATAAGTTCATTGTATGTGTGCCTTTTCTATTATTTGTATGTCAATGTAATCACTTCTTCTGAAGCATTGAATGATGCTTCAGTGTGTCTTTGACTCGTTTCTTCAATTGAGTATAGTTCCCATCATTTTCAGATTGATTCTCTATCAGTATTGATTGGACGCAGTTTTACATATCAATGTAATGTCTAGGTTTGACGTTTCAATACATGATGGTTTGGGATAGACTTCACCTTATTTATTGGGCCTTTGTCTGCACAAATTTTCTGTTTTAACTTCGAAGTTGCCACAGACACTTCGCCTTTTGATTTCATCTTAAGCTTCTTGCCATTCTGCTTGGAATAGTTTATTTTTCTACCTAGATATTTTCATTGCTGTAAGACGGACAAAACTGAATGAGGCTGTTTCTCTTTTATACATTGGTTGGAGTAGTTTTTCCTGGAAAATAGCGTTAACAAGGGAATAGACTTACTAGCACTAGTCTAGTAGAGCTGTAGAAGTCACTGGTAGAAACCTGTGGAATTAACACGTAAAGGCTGGCTGGCTGCCTCTCTTTTGTAACAACTGAGGACTTCTATTTAAAGGCAAAAGAAAGCACGTGTTAACCAAAGTGAAGAATATCGTATTTTAAAGAAGAAAAGTTTTGGGACTTCAAAGAAAGCCTCACTGGCTTGTACATAGGACTATTTACTTCTTGGACTTGGGAGTTAATAAAGCTTATGACCCTTAGATTGACTACGTTTGACTCATGATACCTTTAGGTTGACTATTTGACTTCATATGTAATACCTTTAATACCTTTAGGTTGAGTATTTGACTTCATATTTAAGACCTTTGACTAACCTATTGGCCATTTTATTTATTCAGAATCCGATTTAGTGCTAGCGTCATCCAGATCATGCCTTAGAAGGTGTGTACGTAATCCATTTTAGACATGCATGTATGCAAGCATGGATAGTGCATACATGTATCATATATGTATAATATAGTTGTCTGCATATATTAATACAAACAAATGAATGCGCTATTGCTAATATATCAAGATATTTACCCATCCTTCAGATGATCACCAAGGCCACTGCTGATGGTACACTTTACACACGTAACTGGGATATTGAGCCTCTTTTTCCAATGCCAAATGCAGATGTTCAGAAGCAAGAGTATATCTCTCTCCCTCTCTCCCTATCTCTTAGTTTTATGAATCATGATGAATTTTTGTTTGTATTATTCTTATTGAATCATGATGAATTTTTGTTTGTATTATTCTTATTTAATTTATACATTTAGTTTGGATATTGTTCTGGTGTGGAATTTTAGCGTGGATTTCTGCATGTTTTTCTAGAGGAAAGAATTTTGGATTCATGTCCATTCCTTTTCTTGTATCTTCTATTCCTATGGACATGTCTGTAATTAAACTAATCCTATCAACATAATACTAATAATAGATATTTGTTAGTAAAGTGAAAGGAACTTGTTATATTGTTGGACATAAGATCTCATCCTGTGGTTCTACTTGCTTCATGTGTAAGTAATGCAAAGGATATTTATGTTTCCATTTCTCCTTAATAGACAACTAACAAATATATATTTAGCTATATAATGATGGCTACAGTTACAGGCATAAAACAACCTATTGCTCAGATTTTGGGTTGTCAATGTGGGTTGGTATACACCTGATTACATCATTACATGATTGATTGGTGTGGAGATTAGAGTTCTTAATTATTCAGACTCCAGTTCTTTTTAAACTGATCTTGGCATATCTCTTGTAATGCAGCAATGTACAGAGTTCAACTGCTGTTTCTCCATTAGAAAATAAGTTAAAGAGAAGTCCAAGTAGACGAACAAAAAGTAGGTGGGAACCTCTACCAGAGGAGAGACCAGTTGAAAAACCACCATCCATCAATCATAATACTTCAAAGTTTACTGGCTGGGTAAATGCCAATGAAAGGGACAAAAAGGTATTGGTACTGTATTTGAGTGTATGCGTTTCTCTCTTTTTTGTTATTTTAGGCTTTTTCCAAAGCATAAAGTAGCAGTGATTGAGTAGATCTTGTTGGAATTATGGGCCTCTACGCACTCTCTGCAATTACTTGCATTAAAAATAGGAGCATTTGAGACTTTGAGCTCTATATGGAATAGATACAAATGTTTTGTTGTAACTAAAGCTATATTGGTATTGAGTAAAGATACGACACCGAAATATTGAATCAAACACTTGCACCAATGATGTGGCATTCACTTTCACTGCTATCTTATTTTAAAGTGGGACCAAACTATTTAAAATTTAGAGTCTGAAATGAATGCTACATCATGTGGTGTGAGATTTTGGTGTCCCTGTGCATTACTCTATTGGTATTTCTTAGCTTTAAAAAACTACCTTGGAGATTAGAGCTCTCTTTTTGGGGATGTGTTGGGGTTCAACATTCAATTATTCGCACCTCCCAGAAAAAAATTATGTTTGATTTGTTTTTGATCTCTGTTGATTTGAGTCCTTTATTTTCCTTCTTTCTCTTCTTATTGTTTTCTAGTCTTTTGTTTGTTATTTATTATTAATTGAGGAGGGTGAGGGGAAATGTATGTTGGGCAAGATTCATTGAAGCTTTGCTATTCATACACATAATGAAAATATATCCTAAAAGATTTATTATATATTTATATTATAAAGATCGTTTCAATTTTTCAGAATTTAGTAGTAAAACCGTGGGCCTAAGGCTAGATTGTGGTTTTATTTTTGGTTGGTGTCCGGGTGGAAGAGAGGGAGGGTGCGGTGCAGGGTATTCGCTTGTTCTGTAACTGGCTAATTGGATATAATTATAATTCATAGATCTACCTTGTTACTGTCCTTATTTTGTTGGAAGGAACATAAAAGTTTAGATGTGTGTTTGTTTCAGTTTGTAATATTTGTTTCTTTAAACATAATGTGCAGACATTTATGATGAATACTGGGGGCAAGGATGGCAGTTTAACTTTTACAAGATTTTCTTCAGTGGAGCAAAAAGGTTCAAATAAGATCACCCAAAAGCCAGTAAAAAGGCAGCGTCTTATTGACAGTTACATTGCTGACAATGGTGATTCATCTAGTGATAGTGACAAGGAACAAAGTTTAACAGCATATTACTCGGGAGCAATGGCACTTGCAAATTCTCCGGAGGAAAGAAAGAGACGTGAAGGTCGGTCCAAGCGTTTTGAAAGACGGCAAGGAAATGGAGCAGAAGCCAATCACCTTAAATCAAAAAGTTCCGTGTCTGGAAGTTTATATTCTAGTAGGGCAACTGCCATGGTACTTAGCAAGAATTTTGAAGATGGTGGCAGCAGGGCTGTTGAAGACATTGACTGGGACGCTCTTACTGTCAAGGGGACATGTCAGGAAATTGAGAAACGTTATTTGCGGCTTACTTCTGCCCCTGATCCAGCCACTGTAATTTGATTTTCTCTTTTTTTTTCAGCACTTCGTTGTATTTACGAACTGTTGGTTTTTCATGCATAATATGTAATTAACTGTTAATTTGTTGTGCCCTCACAGGTAAGACCAGAAGAAGTACTAGAAAAAGCTTTGCTTATGGTTCAGAGTTCTCAAAAGAATTACCTATATAAGTGTGATCAGTTGAAGTCTATTCGTCAGGATTTAACTGTGCAAAGAATTCGAAATCATCTAACAGTAAAGGTTTATCTCAACCCCCCTCTCCCCTCCCCCCCTCTCTCTCTCTGTCTCTCACACACACACGCACACACACTCACACATGCATGCACTCGAACATGCATGCACACACAGTCGTTATATCTATCAGTCTTCTCCCATACTTAAAATATTTGATCTGTGATATTGACAAAGTAAAATACATTATACACAACATTTATTTTAGATGTTTTTATTTTTATACTTGGGATAATTGGTTAATAGTATACTAAAGCAAAGCTGTTTTTTCTGAAGATATTATTGCCTGCGTAAATTATGATATCTGTTTTGTTTAAATGTTGTTTAAAACAATGTGACCATGATTTAATAGGATTCATATTGCAGACTAGTTGAAACAGGTAACAGAAAATGAAACTTCGATCTTTAACGTGCATGTTATGTCACCTTTGTGTTCATTTTTCATCTTATGTTCCAGGTGTACGAAACTCATGCACGATTAGCACTGGAGGTTGGGGATCTGCCCGAGTATAATCAGGTTCATTTTTCAGCATATATCAAAATGGTGTTTTTCACTGTCAATTTTGTTACATATTTCTCATTTTATGCATGCTCAAATCTTCTCTGAGGCTAGAATTGGTTACTCTTCTTGGTGGGTTTTGTTGTTTATTGTCAAGTAATTGGTTAAATTATTCTTGACATGCTTTTGCACCTGGCTAAAATCATGCATCTCAATCAGCACATAAAAAAGTTGGCTAAAATCTAAATCACGACTCGCACCCGTTCTTTATTTTACACTTGTCATGTTTTATATACCTCTATACTAGTTTGCTTAATGATCTTGAAATGTTTTGAGATAGAGATGCTTGAGAGGGTTGATTGTGTAATAACCACACTCAACTTTAACATTGTGTCTAATTAATCATACATCGAATTAAAATATCGAAGCGAAAAATTTGCGTTTATCTTTTCCTAGGTAAGCTAGGAATTTTTCACTGTACCATCTTATTACCTTCTGTTTAAAATCTCGTTCAATGTGATATGGCTGGTTGTTAATCCTTTCCGTCTTCAAGCTCTGTTCTCTTGTTTTTATGATCTCTGCCGTGTTTGAGATATTATTTCCTGGATGACCTTTTGTACACTAGTATTTGTATTGTTATAATTTAATGTTAGAGCAAAAATTATATATACTTATAAGTTAGATACATGATTAATTATTTTATGCAATTTCAGTGCCAATCTCAGTTGCAATCCCTTTATGCTGAAGGAATTGAGGGATGCCACTTGGAATTTGCTGCATACAACTTACTTTGTGTTATCCTGCACTCTAATAATAACAGAGATCTTGTGTCGTCTATGTCAAGGTTAGTTATGATTGGTTTATTAAAGATAAACGTCTGATACATCCTAGGAAACGGGAAATTGAAACTGATTTTGGTTAGATCCACACAAGTGTTCTGGTCATCTTGTAAAAGATACTGTATAAGTCCAACTAAAGGGGGTCTTGTATATCATAGACCATACTCAAACATATTTAGCATGAATGAAGTACATTGACAATAAATCTAGAGGACAGTGGACAAGGACATGGGAAAACTCCAAACGTCATACCTTGCTTACCATTTGCATTACTTTTTATTGGGCTTCAAAATTCAAATAACCACTGATAGGTACAAGGTAGGACTAAGCATAGTACTGGTTAAACTGGCTGACTCTGTCCAACAATTATTTTTTCAATCTTCAAACAGAAATCTGGTAATTTACAACAGGAGTTACAGGTCCAGGAACACTTCTTTTTATGCAATGTGTGGATTTAACCCAATCAGTTTGAAGTCAAGCACATGATCTGCTGGACATGGATAGGCTGTTATATTGGGATTGAATTTGTTTTATTTCTTTCATATTCTAAGCAAGATTCAATCATGGCGGGAACTCGGTAGAAGACTTGCTGTTGTAGATGTAGTTTTATAATTGTGGGAAACAAAAAGCTTCTAACTATAAAGTGCTATTGTTAACCTTAACAGGGTATATATATACGGTGTATAGAAATAGCATCTAATACATATACATATACATACATATATATATATATATATATATATGGTGTATAGAAATAGCATCTAAAATATAAATCTAGGTGCCGAGTACAAACTTCCTAGTGATGTGTTTCTTTCTATTCCTGAAATACTTTGAATGAACTTTGATGAAATGTGTTCTTGCTGAGTTCAGATTATCAAATGAAGCAAAAAGGGATAAAGCTGTAAAGCATGCTCTTGCAGTTCGTGCAGCTGTTACTTCTGGAAATTATGTTATGTTCTTCAGACTCTTCAAAACAGCTCCAAACTTGAACACCTGCCTTATGGGTGAGTATTATAGTTGGTCACGGTCTCCATTTTATTTAAAAATATTAAAGAATGACCAAATTCACATGATTTTGCTTAAATTTTCTGCAGATCTATATGTTGAAAAGATGCGCTTTAAGGCAGTGAGCTGCATGTCTCGATCTTATCGACCTACTCTACCTGTTCCATACATTGCTCAGGTTCTGGGCTTCACTAGCATCGCACCTGAAAATGATGGAAGTGATGACAAAGACTCTGATGGATTAGAGGAATGTATTGAATGGTTGAAGGCACATGGCGCATGTCTTACTGCTGATAACAATGGAGAAATGCAGCTTGATGCGAAGGTACTTTTATCCTCGCTCCCTTCTTCTTTTTCTGTTGAAGCACTTTGTAGTTGTGTATGCAGAAAAAATGCGGGTATGTTATCTATATGGGAGCTTGTAAAGTAGGGATTTTTTTTTTAAAATTTATTTAAATTCCTTATCGATAGAATAAAATATTGACTGTTAGATTTCAATCCAACATTAACAATTAATTGTTAGATTTCAATCTAATGGTTACAATTAAATACGTTTGAACAAATTCCAATGTGAATTAAATGATAACATATACTGTTGATTGTAATCTAACAGTCAATATTTTAATTTCATATTGATAAGAGAATAAAAAACATTCCTACTGTGTTGCAGCCCATATATATAAATAGTCATGAGAATTACTCAATATAGGATATGTGATCTTTTTGGTGGGAAGCATGTATTATATTAATTATTAAAAGAAGCACAGGGTAGCATTTACAAGAGCTAAGAGGCCGAGTATTCCTCCAAAAGGAGAAAATAAGCAATTGGTCATCAAGAACAGAAACAAACCTTTGAAAACTTTAGAAATTTAGTATTTTGGAGATCCGTATAAATCAAATGGACTCAGGTTAGAGGTTTTATTTATTTATTCGGATGGAGAGGTGTTTTGTGGTTAGGGAGAGGTGCGTCTTTGAATTCCCTTCAAGTGTAAGCCCACAATGATGCCATATACTTAACAATCAGAACATAAAGTTATATTATAATTGTATTTGAGTGATTAGATTAATCATGAAGAGTCTCTAAAATTCAACTGAAATACAAAAATGTAACATTTCATATAAAATTGCATGTGGGTTCAGTCCTTATTTTTTCCCTTTTATTCCCTCTGGATTTTTTGTGCTGTGCTTACTAAATTGGTCTAGACTAAGGATGAGGCAGCGTAGAACTTTAGTGGTGCGATCTTTTAGTTATTTTCTGCTATTAAAATGGGGGTATATTTTATCTGCAGTCAACTTCTTCTACTCTTTACATGCCTGAGCCGGATGACGCTGTGGCCCATGGAGATGCGCGTCTTGCAGTTAATGATTTTCTGACAAGAACAGCATTGTAAGTTGTAGCTAATTTGACTCTATCCAACTGTATTTAAGAATATTAACAGGAATACAAAGTGAAAATATGCTTGCCCTGATCAATCTGAAGTGCAACAAAGGAGTAGTTCATTTCGAGAATAAGTGGACGACGTTCAGAGAAAGCTCGGATCTAGAGTTGCCTGTGTTAACTAAAGAGAAATAACCATAGATGTACAATTGGATTATGTAACTGATTTCCCCAGAAAATTGGGATTCCTCGAGGGGCTTGAGCGAGCAATGTAGCATCTGATTAGTTTTTTTCTTTTCAAGAAAGAGAAACACCAATTCATTCGTTTCAGCCACAGAACAAAAAGATGGTAAATATACTAGAGGAAGAAAAAGTATTACTGTTGATCTTCTTGTTTCTTTTATTAGTCAATGCTTAAGAAATTTTGAGTTTTGAGATCAAGACGTTGCATAACCACAATAATGATTGAATTTTATGTTGATTTTTATGCCGTTTACTTTGTGATATCTAACTTGCAATTGGGATTTAACAATTATTTCAAAAGCTTTAGCTTGAATTAATTTAAAAACGAGAGAAATTCCCCTTCTTTTGGCTTCAGACTGACCCATCTTTTGATTTGAGTTCTGAGCGCACATTTGGAGAACAGATACATTGTTATAGCGTTTTAGTGACCTTGTAAATCGTTTCATACTTGTGACCAAAAGTTTTACACCCCTGCCTTCCTCCTCCGTCCCTTCCCTCCTTCCTTTTTTCTTTTTTTTTTTTTTTAATCATTTTATTTTAATGAGAACTGCACTTTTTATTACTTCCAACAAATCTGTACAATCAGACAAGACTACAGAATCAACCCAGGTGGGAAACTCCTCTAGCCAAACAAAAGAGGACCAAAATGGGAAATAGCTCATTTCGCTGTACAATGAGCAACGTTGTTGCAATCATGCACAACATGAAAAACATTCTTATGAACATCAGGAAACAAAGTTTTATGTTAAAAAGAATCATTCTATTCATTCTAATTAGGATCAGAACATTTCCACGTATCAAATTCTTATTCGTGAGAGTTAGCTTCCATATAACTAATTTTAGTAAAACTCATCGTCATAAAATTTTCACATTTGTCGACAATAATAATCCCCGATCAGAATAGAAAATTGTTTCCATTAATGTTCAGGTACCTTTTAACATTTACGCTTGAAAAAAAAAAAATCAAATCGTCTTTTCCCCCTTTTTTAACCATCATTTAAAAAATAATTTTTTTTTTTTCAATCTACGTACCTGTGTAATGTGTACTGATTACTGTCACTTAATTTTGAATGAAAAAGTTTACAATCTTACTTGAATTTTCTCGCTAAACAATTTCATGCCAAATTGCAAGAATTCCCACCTAGTATTTTATCATTTCTTCAATGAAAAGATAAAGCCCCCCAAAAAAAATCTATCAAATTATGTTTGATTAATTATGTTTGATTGGTGAAATTAAATAAGAATGGAAAGAGAATTATTATAAAGTGAAATTTAACTTAGAATATAAATAATATTTTGATTGACGTTGATACAGTATAAAAGAATGAAATAAGTATTATATTGACTAAAATATTTTTATTTCTAGATATCCCATAAACGAAAAGAAAAGCCATCTTTCTAAAATATAAATAAAATAGTAGAATGTTGATTTCATAATTTTTTGAATAAAATTAGAATTCTACCGAATAATGGAATTTTGATTCATAAGAATAGTTATTCATTTGTCCGATGTCAAAACAAAAGAATAAAATTGGTAATTTCATTTTCAAATTTATTTCTCGAAACCAAACATGCCTCCAAACTTGGAAAAAAAAAATGAAAAGATTCAATTGGAACAATAATTAATTTAAGCAAGGATAAAAAATAAAAATAAAAATTGGTACTAATTAATATATATATATATTTTAAATCATTCTTTAGGCGAAGATCGAGGCCAAACACTAACACTCTCTTTCTCGTACTTGACGTACAAAGCCGTAACCGCCGCAACAAAGTAGACCTGAATCAGCACAATCGCCGGCGTGTGGTAGTTTATCACGCCCTTCCCCGTCGCCAGCTCCACCAGCACCAGCGCCGTCAGCCCCAGCATCGCCACCCGCCCGTTTACCCGCTCGCTATACGGGCTGAACCCGAAATCTACCCTCACCCGACCCGAAACCGGCTCCTTCAGCGGCACCGGCGGGAGATACATCCCGCCGCCGGCCGACGCCGACGACATGCCTTTCTTCGATTTCCGGGTCTTTCGCAACTCCGCCTTCTTTCCCGTGCCGCTCCGGTACCGGAGTCGGACCTGGCTTAAGCGGTTCTCGAAGTCGTCGGATTCGGATCCGGGTTGGGGTGTGGGAGTTGGGTCGGAGGAATCGTCGGAGGGCGGGGAGTCGGGATCGGTGGCTCTGGTTGTGAAGGAAAAGACGGGTTTAGGCGCGTGGGGTTTGGGAGAGGAGGACGCGAGTGGGAATAGGTTTGGGAGCTGTAGAGAGGATGATGGTATAGTCGGCATGTTCATGAGCTGCACTGTGCTTTGTTCACTCACTGTTTTTTCTTTCTTCGGATAAGGAAGGAAGCAACTAACTCATCTCAGTCATCTATCTCCAAATATTATTTTTCTGTTTTTTGAAAATATTAATTGAATCTAATTTCTGACCTCATAATGTTCTTTCCTTTTTCCTAACGTAGTATTTTATTTTTTGTCTTTTTCAATATGAGTCACACAATTTTTTATTATTTCTTTTCCTAGTGGTGGCAACTGCCAAGATTTTTTGTTTTTTAAATATAACTTTCTTCATTTTGACCACAGTATATGATTGTAAATAGGTCATTTTTATTTTTAATTTAAAAGAGAAATGGAGGGAGAGCCGATCCGATTGTTGGTATCTCACTCTGCTTCAGGGACGACCATATAACTCACGTTTAACGGTATCTTATCCGATTTGAACCGAGGAAAAAAACCGTTCCGGCGGAAAAAATAATCGGGACAGGAATAATCACACTGTTACTGTTGATATACGAAAATTATTGATATACGAAAATGGTGCAAGGACGGTATTAATATAATCCGTACTATATCTGTGTCTCTCGATATAGAAAAATTATTATACATATAAATATCTATTTAATTTTATATTTTTATATTTTTATATCTTTAGTAAATAATAAAATTAGAGAGTTATATGTATTTATTTATTTAAATTTTAGAGTTTAAAAATATAAAAACTCGGTTTTTGGGAAGGTAATTTGGACAATTTATCAATTTTTTGGATAAAATATTGTGGGGATTAAATTACAAAAGTTTTGTGCAGAGGGACTAAATTGTAATTTTTGGGGGACTAGATTGATAGAGATTTGAAATTGGGGACTTATGTGCTGTCACGACCCAAAACCCGAGCCAGTGGCAGAAGGGGAATTTAACAAAGATGAGAAATTCCATAATTTATTTGAAAAGTGTCTAAAAAGTTTTAGTTTTGTAAACAGTCCATTTTGATAAAGTATTTGGAATTTCATCCCGTGAACCTCTCCCACAGTTCGTATACACCATTAAACATAGACCGAATAATAAATAAAAAAACAGGAAAATCAAATATAAGTCCAAGAATCATCATCATCTACAACAAGAAGTTAAATCCCAGAATGACATACATAAGTTTACAGACAAAATAGAAAGTAGTAATCTTGGTTCAATGCTAATACAAAACCCCAAACAGTCCAAACACCACAACAATAAACTTCTAGCATTACCAAGAAATGAACTACAGTCAAGATGGCCTCTTACTTCTCCTGATTTCCAAGATCGCACTGAACACCACCTGAGGAAGGGAAGAAGGGGGGTGAGCATACAATGCCCAGTAGGAAAATAGTTACCTCGAAGAAAAATAATTTAGTGAAAGAAAACTCCTGCATGGTTAGTTCAAATCTAAAACATACCCATACATATATATATAATCCAAATCAGGAGCCAATATATATATAAAACAGTGTAATCAAAACCATCAATCCATATGTACATGAGACAAATCAACCCATAATCATGAGCTCTCATCCTCTCATCTGTGGAAACCCAGGATGATGGCACTAAGTATGCCTAACACCTAAGCCCATACTCGGAAGGGACACCCGTGTGTCGCCTACCAAACCTGGAGGGGCAACCGAATTGCCTACACCTGCCAAATGGGGAGGTAATCAGAAGAACAAATCCCGCACGAGTTTACGGACTTTCACCGACGGTGGGCACGCAGCGCCACACTGTAAAACCCACGATGCTAACACGGTGCTCATGTATGATCCTATGACACGTGCAATACAGAACTGAAGTGTAAAAACTACTTTATTCTGGTTTTTTAGTAAAACATGCATAATAGGGTTTTATAGAAAAACGGGCAGCATAACGGCCCTATTTTTGATATACCCAAAATAACCTACACACAGCAAATTCCCATAGCAGTACAGTATATATCGTACAACCAGATTCCATCACATATAATTCAAATCATTAAAAACACACTTGTTCTTATATGCTGCAAAAAATAAGTTTTAACTTAAAAACGGTATAAAACAAAGGTAACTAAACCCTTACTTCACCGGAATAGCGATACCACGCTATTGAGTCCTCAAGGTGTCGTTGACGATCGCCCGGAGGGTCGGGAACCAATTCCAAGCCCTTGATCGTCCTCTTGCGAAAAACTAACTTCTCACCGGAGCTTCAATTCCACAAACGGACTTCTTCGCTGAATTTCTAGCACCCAAAATAGCTAGGTTAGACATATAACTTGTCTAATTCGGATCCGCGCCCACACCGGGCCGGTGGCACACAAAACGAGATAAAATCTCGACTGTCTGATCTCGATTTTTGTGCCGATGACCAAACAACACAATATATATCAAACTTCTCCATTTTCCGAGTATATTCTAAAAACGAACTCAAAAATACAATCCAGCTGTCGGATAAAAAACAACACCCATAAACTCGAAATGACCAAAAATGACAACTTTCAATTCGGAAAAAATGGGATTGATATATATATATATACCTTGATGATCCTTGAGATGAGACCAATCCAACGGGACCGGTTGGAGGTCGAACGGTGGCCGGAATTGTCGCCGGTGACGAAAAGTCCGAAATGGCCTCCTTGGAGATTTCCGGTGATGCAGGTGGCGGCGGAGCTTCGGCGCAACTTGGCGAGTTGACGCCGGTCGGTGGCGCGGGCGGACGACGGCTGGCGGCAGTCCTGCGGCGTTCTGCGGTGGTGCGGCCGAGAGAGAAGAGAGAGAAAGGTCGAGGAAGAAGAGAGAGAAGAGAGAGAGAGAAGTGAGTGAACATGCCACGTGGCCTGTTTTGAATGGCTGTGCAATTTTCCAAAAATTGCACGTAAGTCTCCAAAATTTTAAATCTTTATCAATCTAGTCTCCCAAAATTTGTAATTTAATCCCTCTGCACAAAATTTTTGCAAATTAATCCCCACAATATTATATTCAGAAAATTGGTAAAATGTCCAAATTACCCTCGAAAATTCTGGGTTTTTACATGTGTAATTTTTGAAAAATTATATAGTCATATAAGACAGGGCCACGTGCCATGTCCTTTTCTTTTTTTTTTTTCTCTCTCTCTCTCTCTTTTCTCTCTTCTCCCCTGATCTCTCTCTCTCTCTGCGTTTCTCGGCCGCACCACCGGAGGAAGCCGCGACTACCGCTCCAGCCACCGTGCGCCCGCGCCACCGACCGGCGAAGGACCCCCGTGCTGCGCTGAAGCTCCGCCGCCTCTCGCCAGCCGTTGCCTTCGTCTGGTTCGCTGGAAAACCTCCATCGAAGCCGTTGAAGCCGTTTCAGTTTTTTCATCACCGGCGACGATTCCGGCCACCATTTAACCTCCAACCAGTCCCGTTGGATTCGTCTCGTCTCAAGGATCATCAATGTATATATATCTCAACCCCATTTTGCACGGATTGAAAGTTGCCATTTTTGGATATTTTGAGTTTAAGTTTGACTTTTTGATCCGGCCGTTGGATTGTATTTTTGTTGTCATTTTTGGATTGTATGCGGAAAATAGAGAAGTTTGATATATATATATATATATTGCCTATGTTTGGTAACTAGCACGGAAATCGAGATCAGACGGTTGAGATTTGCCTCGTTTGCGTGCCACCGGCCCGGTGTGGGCCCGGACTCGAATTGGACAAGTTATATGTCTAACCTAGCTATTTTGGGTGTTAGGAATTAAGCGAAGATGTCCGTTTGTGGAATTGAAACTCTGGTGAGAAGTTGGTTTTTCGCAAGAGGATGATCGGGGGCTTAGAATTGGTTCCCGACCCTCCGGGCGATCGTCAATGACACCTTGAGGATTCGATAGCGCGGTATTGCTATTCGAGCGAGATAGAGACTCAATTACCTCTGTTTTATATCGTTTCATATAAAACTTACTTTCTGCAACATATAAGAATAAACGTGATTTTTAGACTATTTAAATATCTGTGATGAGAAATTGTTGTATGAGATATATATTGTATTGCTCTGGGAATTTTCTGAGTACAAGTTATTTTGGGTATATTAAAAATAGGGCCGTTATGCTGCCCGTTTTTCTATAAAAACCTAGTATGCTGATTTTACTGAAAAACCAGAGCATGATTATTTTCACACTTCAGTTCTGTATTGCACGTGTCATAGGATCATACATGAGCACCGTGTTAGCATCGTGGGTTTACAGTGTGGCGCTGCGTGCCCCACCGTCAGTGAAAGTCCGTAAACTTTCGCAGAGTTTTGTTACTTCTGATTACCTCCCCATTTGGCAGGCGTAGACAAATCGGTTGCCCCTCCAGATTTGGTAGGTGACACACGGGTGTCCCCTCCGGGTATGGGCTTAGGTATCAAGTAGGCTGTTAGGCATACTTAGTGCCATCATCTTAGATTTCCACAGATGAGAGGATGAGAGCTCATGGGTATGGGTTGATTTGTGTCATGTGCATATGAATTAGATGGTTTTGATTACACTGCTTTATATATATATATATGGATTTCCGTTTTGGATTATATATATATGGATGTTTTGGACTAAACTAACCATGCAGGAATTCCCCATCACTAAAATATTTTCGATCGAGGTAATGGTTTTTCCTACTGGATATTTTATGCTCACCCCCCTTACCTTCCTCCTCAGGTGGTGTCTAGTGCGATCTTGGTGATCAAGAGGAGTAAAAGGTCATCTGGATTGCAATTCGTCTCTTGGTAATGTTAGGAGTTTGTTGTCGTAGTCTTTGGACTATTTGGGTTTTGTAATAGATTTAAACCAAGATTACTGCTTTCTATTTTGTCTGTGAACTTGTGTATGCCATTCTGGTATTTAACTTTTGTTGTGGATGATGGTGATGCTTGGATTTATATTTGAGTTCACGTTTTTCAATTATTATTCAGTCTATGTTTAATAGTGTATACGAACTGTAGGAGTAGTTCACAGGATGGAATTCCAGTTATTTTATTTAAATGGACCGTTTTATAAAAATTAGAACTTTTGACGCTTTTCAAATAAATCATGGAATTTCCCACCTTTGTGAAATTCCCCTTCTGCCACTGGCCCGGGTTTTGGGTCGTGACGAAAAATTATTAGTATATTGTTGTATTTTATATTTTGTTGATTATGAAAAGAATTTAGTATTTTCATCTTCATTTTTTTAATATTTTATTATTATTAATGGGTAACTAGGGTTTTTCCCATTATCCGTTGATTAATACCTACACCGTCCCCACATCCAAAAAAATGGTTAATGAGGCAGGTATGGTATTATGATTAGCCTTCGGGGACGATGATAGTAATTGAAAAACCGTTTCCGATCCGCCCCATTGCCATTCCTACTCTCCTTACACGTTGCTATAAGTGCTTCTAATTGCAATAACAAGAATGTTCTGTTTGCTGAGGGTACGAGTATTTATTTAGGCTCTTCATACGGGCATTAGGTGTTTAGGCTAGAGATGTTAATGTAGATCGACCTTTGTGGGCTGGCTCATATTTCGAAGAAAAGTACAGTATCAGTCCGATCCAAGCTCACAGTATGTGGATTTGGACTATCCCGTTACATATAATATGAGTCAGGCTGGGCCTTAGTCATAGGCCAACAAGCTCGGCCCATCCCGACTAACATTTCTATCAGCCCATATTTAGTCATTCTATTTATAATTTTAAATATGTTTCTTAATTAAAATTTTAAAAAATCTTAGTTAAATATTTTCATTTATATGCTTTTAATGTTATTTATTTACTAATTTTTGTTTATTTTTAATTTATTCAATTTTTAAAAGAATATGAATAAAGTTTAGGTATATATTTGATATTTTAAAGCATATAATAACAACAAAATTAAGCCCACATTGTGACCCACATTCGCCCAGTATAGGCACAGCCCCTTAGGCCTGTATAAAATGTAGATTAGGCCTATGGATTATACTGAGTCCTTTAATAAGAATATGTGTTGGGTCAGTCCGGCTCATATTTTAGACAGACTCAGCCTTAGACACGGTACAAAGCCTGTATAATTTTATCAAATGTGAGACGCCCTAATTCGACTTACTTTAAATCTCTATGTCACTCAGGCTAGCATGAAATAAATCATCACATTTAAAATCCCATAAGCATTGTTTAGCATTAGAATTAGTGACTACGACTTTACGTGTACCAATTTTTACCACTAGATCACTCTATCCATAATAATTATAAATAGTTGATAGTATGTGATTAATTGTGAATAAGCTCACTCGTAAAACAATCAGAAAGTAAAAGACTTATTGAATGGATAGAATAGTGCATTTTCGACCATAATCGTGATAATTAAAAGGTTTAAATTGTACATCTTTTGATAACTCTGACTTTTTGATATTGATCGTGTCTGTTTTTGCATTGAATTGATTACTTGGGAAAAAAAATCAATCAATAATCAAAATTTACTGAAAATGATGCAAGAAATTAGTAACTAAAAACTCAGTTGTAGTAGATGTATTAGGTGAGGTTGGGCTACCGAATAAAATTAATTAGAAAAGGCCACCTTTTTTGACGCCCACAGAAGAGGAAGAATTTAATATAGAGGATGCATATTGACACCAAACGATTTCATGGCCATTAAGAATTTGTCTACTTGCCCTGCTTTTTCTTGAAGGTTTAGTACATTATTGGTTATTTGATATTTGATATTTGATTTAATTACATATATTATAAAGTAAATATCATAATACAATACGATATATTATAATCGTAGTGAAATAACATCAACTATGTGTGTGCAAATTAACTAGACGGCCTTTTGATCGCATATATGTCAATTATAAAGCATTTTGATATTCAAAATGAATATGTTTAAAATCAAAATATATATGAATATTATTTATTCTATCGAACAGTAGCAGTACAATAACATAATCAATACAAAACTGATATACAAATAACCCAACTTTTAATTCCTACCAATGACCAATTAATGCGAAATAAGTTAGACCCAAAATATAATGTATTTTAGAGCCACAAAAGATATTTCTTGGGTTTGTTCAAATTATCCTCCTCATTGATGGGTGGTAGGTCTTTTGCAAAAAATTATTTTCGAGGCAGGAAGTCTATCAATTAATCTGGATATGGAGAATTATAAGAAAGAAACTGAAACTATCACAAAAACGAGAAATTAGAACCTCTACACGGATCAAGATTAAAGTGCCAAAAGACTACCCACGATACATTTTTTTTAAACAAAAAAAATTTTGTTAGAAGAAAATGATCAAAAGAGCGTACTCTCCGGTAGATTAGAAAAACAAGGATAGGTGAGAATTACAAAGAAAGAAAAAATTTATAGATTATAAAGAGAGGATTCATATAACTAGATGTTCAGTTTGTCACTTGAATACATAATTAATAGACTTATGATTTAAGATAAAACACATCATGTGTCACTTATAATCATTGTACATCAACTTTTTCTATAGCTATCAGACGAGAATTCTATGGTTCCTCCAAACTCAAGTACTGGTGCAATCAATTCAAACCCTGTATTATAAACCACATTTGAACCTCAAGAAGCTATTCATAATAAACTGAAAAGCAAAGCCAAGCGATATTATAAACGAAACTCGTATTAGTGTATATAATACGATCTATGTTCTCACCGAGAACTAGACATGTATGGTACACATAATATTAAAGTATAGTGGATATATTTAATGATTTTGGGCCATTTGATTCAATGATCGTACTGTTGCACTAGTACTTATGCCCAACAACATTAGTGCTCACTACCATATTATATATGTTACACACAAACAGTGAACACACGTAAACACGTACACATACTGTGAACCCAATTTACACATAATTACATGGTTGTGCCGACGTACGTTTCTTGCGTGACAATTAACATTTGTGTCCCCTCCCCTGTCGAAATTATATATATGCATGTTTCAAGAAAGTAATGGTCCACCAAACCCTAAACAAATGGAAGTAAATTAACAAGCAAAAAAAGATTTTTATAGGACTTGCGAGTATACCCACACTTGTGCTTTTTGATCAAGAGTGGACCATTCAGCTTTGTTTTTGTACGTAAGTTTTTCAGCATGGTTTTGGTGAATTTCTATTCATAGAGTTAATGACTTCATGTTGGACATTAATATTCATACCAACTTCATGAACGTAACCCTTTTCTCCACTGTGAAATAAAGTACTAACTCTAAGTAAGTGCGTACATGAAATAGAAACCTGTGTATATAGACACCTTTAATTTAATGCAAGAGTTGTACGTGTAATTAATCGAGCTAATTTCCCTTTGTGTACGTACAAGACATTCTTGAAGTTATCAAAATCGTGTATCGTGATTAGACTATCTACTGAGTGCATGGTTAAAAAAAAGTCTTATTTAACATGGTATCCAGATTACATTGCATTTCTTAGAAAAAAAAAAGTAAAAGAAAAGAAATGTTTTGCAGTTTAATTCGCAACCATGCACATACCATTATGTTTTTTTTTTTTTTTTTTTAAGAACAAGATCACATTATTTCTGAAAAACGAAAATTAAATTATTATTTTTATATAAAATAAATAAAACCATTTGAATAACAAATAATTCTATATATAATAGGACAAAAGTTTGTACTTTTACTTTACCAGGATAAAAATGAAAAATAATTTGAGATATGAAACAGTTTTACATCAGGAGATCATATACCAAATTAACTCAAACCCGGCCATGATCTTCAACAGTCAAATTCAAAGTAGGGAATTGTATATAGAATTATTTATATAAAAGAAAAAACCCAAAAAAATAAATAAAGCTCCGGCCAAACAGGGCGCATCAATGTTCAATCTTCTTCTTCTTCTTCTTCTTCTTTTACCTCCTCTTATTCTTGCTACCAATCAACAAAGAAAAGTAAAAGAGTATCCTGAACAAGAAACCCCAAGCCACCGTAACCCACAAACAGTTCCACTTACTCAAGTCCGTAACCCCTTGCTGATCCAAAATATCCACTCCGGTGGTCAAACACGTTGACTTCGTGATCCTCATCCCTAGAGTTTCACTCAAGTTATCGAGCAGCTTCAGCTTCGTCGCGGCGGGCACTTTCCTCAGAGGGGTGTTGTCGAAAATCTGCACCCCTCTGACGAAGCACTTGGTGGGGTCCTCGAACTCGTTCTGCAGGACCGCCTCGTAGGGGAACTTGACGAGCGAGAGGTAGTGGAACCAGATCCAGTAAGGCGGGATCCGGTCCCGGTTGATGAAGAAGCCACTGAAGAGGAGGAAGTAGGCGAGAATGGCCACCACGATGGTGTAGCCGAGCATCACGTGCGGCACGACCCCGGACAAGAATGTGACGAAGGAGCTGCCAGCCCAGAAGGAGGCGAGGATAATTAGGAAATAGAAGAAGAAGCCACGTAGGCCGCCGTCGAGGCCCACGGCCCAGAACGTGGCGGCGGAGAAGCCGAGGGAGAGGAAGACGAGGGCCGGGAGTGCCACAATCGAGTGGGAGAGGACGTAGGAGGACCTGCGGTAGGCGTTGTAGGCGGTCTCGCGCATGAAGATGTAGCGCTCCTGGAGGAAGACCGGGAGCGCGTCGGCGCACGTGTAGAACGTGGTGGACATGGCGAAGGCGAAGAAGCCCAGCCGCTCCTGGACGCCCTTGGGGGAGTTGTCCAGCTGCCAGAACATGGTGGCGAGTATGAACCCGGTCACCATCACCGCGCCCAGCCGGATCCCGAAGAGCTCGGGCATCCGCCGCGAGTTCGTGATCGACCGCCTCGACAGCACCGCCATCTCCGTCCACGCCGGGTTCGCGTAGGTGGGGACCATCGAGCTCGAGCTCGGGTCCACCACGCTGTTGGTCGCCCCCGAGACTAATTTTCCCCTCGATATACTCGCGCTTATTGCCTCCTTGAGGGACAGGGATGGTAATTGGTATGAATCCTCCGAGCTTTGGTTTTGGTTTTGGTTGTTGTTCTTCTTCTTGCTCTGCCACGTTTTGTTGAACTCGACCAGGGACTTGGTCCCGCCCGGGGAGCCCTCGAGCTCGCGGATGAGGTCGAGAGCGAACTCGGTCCGGTTCTCGTTCTCCGGAATCGGGTGGCCGAACTCGGAGAAGAACCCGGGGAGGTTGAAGGGCGACCCGCTGTAGACGGTCTGCCCCCGCGAGAGGAAGATGAGGCGGTCGAGGAGGCCTAGGATGCGGTAGCTCGGCTGGTGTACGGACATGATGACGATGCTGCCACTCTGGGCGATCCGCTGGAGGACCTTCACCACCATGAAGGCGCTGGTGGAGTCGAGCCCCGAGGTCGGCTCATCGAGGAAGAGGAGGATCGGGTCGTGGACTATGTCGATCCCGATCGAGACTCGGCGGCGCTCCCCGCCGGAGACGCCGCGGTGGCCCTCGTCTCCGATCACGGTCTTCGCCGCGTTCCGGAGGCCCAGCTGATCGATCAGGGCCTGCACCCGCATCTTCTTCTTCGACTTCGAGAGCGCCCGGGGGAGCCGGAACTCCGCCGCGAACATTAGGGTTTCTTCCACCGTAAGCATCGGGAAAAGCAGGTCGTCCTGCATGACGTAAGCTGAGATCACCTTCAGGAGCCGCGACTCCAAGACCTCGCCGTTTAGCGTCACCGTGCCCTTGAGGCTCCCCTTTGCGATCCGGTTCGCCAGGNCGCCGAGGACGGCGAGTATCTCACCGTCGCGGGCCTCGCCGGAGATGTTGTTGAGGAGCGCCTTCGTCTTCGTGAAGAGGCTCTCCCCGGGGACGGGCTCCGATGCCGTCGCCGCCGCCAGACGGTCCCCCCGTCGAGGGAAGACGGAGGAGAGGGTCAGCTTCCGGCGTACCTTGACGCTGTAGGTGAGGTTGCTGAAGTTGAGGACGAACGGCAATGAGCGAGGCTCCACGCTCGCGTCGCCGAGCTCGAGCACCTGGTGGACCGGCGTCTCGCCTCCGTCGCCGGTGGCCTCCTTCCGTACGTCGCCGACTCGCTTCAGGAGCTGGCCCAAGGTCGGAGACTCGGTGGCGCCGCCGCCGCGTTGGAGGTGGTTGAGCTCCATGGTGAAAAAGGCGGCTGCGGAGTGGTCTCTCGCCGGCGATATACTATTATCGGCGACGATGCGAGACATTGATGACGAGCTAGCTATTCTCTCTCGGTTTTTCTATTTGAGAAGTGTACGTAGTAATAATGGTGATCAAGGTTTCAATAAGGGCGTGTTTGGATTAAATTCTTTTGCATCAACATGCATTTAATTTCTTAAGCCTCTGAGAAAAAATGTGGTTTGTTTCCACTTTCCAGAAGACTAAGAGAGAGAGCTACAAATCGTCTTTGGGTTTAACATGTTTTTGTTAAAAAGTGTATATATAAAGGGGTGTGACTGTGTGAGATATTTATTTATTTGTTTATTTTAATTTGGCTTTTGGAGGGGAGAATATGATATCAAAATGTGTTTGTAGGTTACACTATACAGTTAGGTGAATTCTTTATTAAAATTTTGACAGTATTGAAGAAGGGAGGGAGGTGAGAGAGAGGTCACCTACGTCGCCTAATGTCTCTCGTCCATACGGTCTAGTTTTTCTTCCAAGGGTGAGGGCTGTGAGAGTACACTTGGCGTATTACGGTTGATGGGTAGTTGACACGTGGTGTAATGGGTATTTAGCGCCATTTTTGTTCACGTTTTTTGATGATTTTGGGGGGCTTTGATCAAAATTAGGTTGGGTGTTGATCTACTGTGGCGTAAGCTAAATCCCAGTAAACAATTCCAAATTTTAGTGTGGGTTTTCCTTGTGGGTCACCGCCATTTTACATGGTTAGTAATAGTTAGAGTTCTTAGCTTTAATTTAGCTAATTAGCTGGCTTTTTTTTTTTTTTTTAAATTATTCAATACATGAGGTTCCTTAAAACTTGATCAGTAAGTAATATTTAACAATGGAGAGGAGACAAAATAAGGTAAATATGCATAGTTTTGGTTTTAACAATTTTCTTTAGGGAAATATTGTACTTAGAGACAAAAGTGATTTTGTCTAGATATGTTTCTTTTCGGTGGCTTTTTATAAAATGAATTTTGGACCAATTATTTTGAGTATATTTTCTCAATAATTCTACATTCCCATTTTCCAAATTTTAGTATTTGTTTGGGCTTGCAAGTATCGTGATGCATGCCATGATCTCATTCTCATGGAGGTTTTCTTGAATCTTAAGAAAACTTAATTTGAGCTTTTACATTAATTCGTTAGGTTAATTACATTAATTATCAACCGCTAGATACAAACATCCAACTGCATTGGTTGCGTTTAGGATACAAAGAAATCAAAATAAAATTATGGGTAAGAACATTTTTGGGGCTTTCCTCCATATCTATTGTCTGTCTCAAAACTCGTTCATGTATCTTTCTAACCAAAACTGGTAACTAGCTAAATTGGGGAAGAAAGGCCAGCTTTTTTCTTCAATGTTTGAGATTGACTTTTCTTCTTAACTTTAATCTACTATTTTCTTTGTTGGCTTGGATTAATATATATCGACTTACCACATATCCATTTATTATTTTTTTATCCTCACTATATCTACTTACCGCATATGAAAAACAACCATATGCCAGTTAATTACAATCACATCACTTTCATTTTATCTTTTCTAGGTATAACTCACTTTAAACATTCTTTGTTTGAGAATGTTGCGACTACAGAGAAAAGAACATCTAATAAATTATAAGACTAAAGTATCATGCATAAACCGATAATTTCTCTATTTGAGTCTCTTGAACCAGTATTTTTGTTACTATTTGGTAATTGCCAACATCCAAAAAGTTTATTTTTTAGATTTGTTATTAATGATAGAATTAATTAAGAATGTTGAACCATACCTATGAATTTCTTTAACTAAACTCGGTAGCAAAAAGGGGAAATTAAAAAAATTGTACAAAAGGGAAAAAATGACAAAGAGATTACGAGCTTTAAAAGCTTTCAGTTTCTTCTTACCTCTCGAATAGGGAAGAAAACAAGGAGTGAACTATGATCTAGAAGAGAACAAGGAAAAACCTTGAAGAAAGAACACACCGGTTTTTGCTACCTTTTGAGAAAGTTTCTTGGTAGTTAATGCAGATAGGCTACTTACAGTCTTACCAAATTGTAAGCTAACTTACACCAAAAAAATGGGAGCTATGAAGTATGAAACTCACCAAAAGTCAAAATAGGATATGGATAATTATTCATCAAATACATGTGCACGAGCATGAATGGGCCACACATTTCAGCACATGGGCATGCCTAGATTTTGATCAGTTTTTCTTTAAATGGCTAATTTTCATTGTTTGAAAAAGGTGGTGGACTGTTAATTTCTTGCGTATGTCTAGCAGTATACTAGTATTTGAAAATACACATTTTTTGGGAACTCTTTGGCGGTGGATGCAAAATTGGTGTAATTTTTGTTAGTTATAACTTATATTAAGGTGTTATTATTACTTACGTAGAGATGCCGTGCATAATCTAGTGATAACCATATACTTTCTTTAAAGTGAATGATTATGAGTCCAAATCTCCATACTTTCTCGAGTTTAAAAAAAAAAAAAGAAAGAAAAACAAAATCTTATAGGGAGATACATTAAGAATATTCATGAGAGATTTGATTGCTTACAATTAGTAACGACTAGAATGGAATTTCCGTTGTTATTTTCACATTATTTCTACAATTTGTTTAGTTTTCTTTCCAACGTTTGCATCTCAGTAGCAGTACAAAGCACATGTCAAAATACATATATGAATAATACTAGGACGTTAGCAAAATTAAATAGAAAACTTATTAGTATAAGGTGGCATCATTTTTAATAATATAATTTTTAAATAGTGGAAAATGATATGATCCACTTTAAAATAAAATATAGATATCATATTATTGATGTTTTAGGGATTTTTGGTGTTACTAATAGGCTATATATAGTGCTCTATAGTAAAATACATCTTTAAAATACAACCATGAAGACGTACGTTTCCAGAGGACTTTCATACATTGAAATGTAGAAAGCTCCAAAATAGAGCGTATACGAGATTTCCATGCGGTCTCCATACATTCATATGGAAATTATCAACAATAAATGACATGTTCTCCTTAAATCACGGCATTTTCACTTCCTTTATTATTATTTTTAAACAAAATAATCTTATGACCTTGTTTCAAATAAATCTGTTACCGGTTTCTTAGCAATTAGCATCATGCTTACCAGGTTGCTGGCCATTCCGTTCACAAATGTTCTATACATGACTATTTAGCTCTTCAATTAATTAACAACCGCCTTAGGCTCTGGATCCGTGCATGATGCTATTTCCTTTTTTATGCTGAAAAAAAATAATATATATATATATATATATATATATATATATATATATATATATATATATATACTGTCCTAAACTCTGGACTTCTAGCAGAAAAAAAATTTTACAAGTAGAAATTCAAAAATTATTTTTAAAAAATTTATAAAAATAATTTTAAAAATAAAATTCTCACAGTTTTATGATCATAATTAGACATAAATTGTTAATAAAATTTATTTAAACAAATCAAGTATCACTATCATCATTCTCACAATCTAACACAATAATTATACATATCGAGTCCGTGAAACGGACCCTTAAATATTGTTACAAGTCAACTTAAATAAACAGAAATATATTATACGGTTAACAATTTCAAGAAAGATAATTAGCTCTTCACTAATCTACTCTCGAGTCTCTAAAATCACACCAAACACTACTTGAAAGGGGAAAAGTAAGAGATGAATACTCACATGTTCAGCAGGAATTCAGTTACTTTCTTATGGATGCAATTTCTCAAATCTGCATGGTTAGTACCTTTAAATCCATTTATAAATCAAGTTTATAAATCATTGGTATCTAAAATAATCACATATTCAAAACCAAATCGACTTTGTAACACCTTTGTAACTGAGGTACTTAGTATCTTGACGTTGTCTGTAGGCATATTAGATAACACATGTGCAAGGGCCTAGGTCTTTCACCTAGCACTGCAGTAACTCCCAACGATCTAAAATACCGCGGTACTATAGGAACTCAAGTATATTATCCTATATTATGTACATGTAACCGTTCACAACAACCATGCATCTAATATTCAAGTCATACTTTAAAAATCTCACTTGGCATTATTTTGGGATTTACTATACATAGGCAGCACATTGCTGTTTAGCCTACAATCACACCATAAAAATATGTATAAAAATCTACACAATCCAATCTCAGTATAATCCATCACGTTTCAACAATTTCTCAAAATCATCGTAAAATCACATTTTTTTATAAATAAATTTCAATAGAATTAAAATTCAAAACAGATATAAAATCAAATAATCGAACTCGTACCTCGATATAGTAGTAATACTAGGCTAATGACACTCGTAGAATCCCCTGTTGGTCACTCAGGTGTTCGAACGACAATTTTTGAATCCTAATAAGTTCACATGAAAAACTGACTTTTTTACTGGAGCCTCAAATGGAGAAATAGAGGTCACCACTAAATTCAAAACACTTAAAAATACTAGGTTAAATATATACCTTGTCAAAAGTAGGTCTCGATGAGGGACCAACCTATGTCGATGAGGGACCAACCTATGGCACGTATGGTGTAATTTTGAGCCAAAAAATTCTAATTTTTGTTTCACTTCGAAATATAGTAGTATTTTATATCAAAATTGATCTCTCGACCTCATGAGTCCAAATTCAAAATCGAAATACAGTTTCGAGGTCCTAAGCATCAATTAAGCTCAAAAATGCAAAAATTACAATAATACCACTTTTTGTAAATATTTAGAAAAATATTCTCTTTTCTAATTAAAATTTACCGCACTTTCGGACACTATTTTTACTTATACTAACTATAATTATTCATAATTTTTATCCCTCATTTACCTCATATATTCATCTCGGATAAATAAATAACTTAACCAAAATAATTACGCAAGTAACACTTTTTACAAAGTTGGTAAAAATGGTAAAAGTGGTGAAAATTTTACCGGAGGCAAGTTAGGCAATGCAACTACTTGGAGGTGATTAAAGACGACAAGAGGAGCTTCCACGTACTGATGGTGAGGTGATCGGATGCCGAACTGTGGAGCTGTCGCCAAAAAACCGTGTTGTAGGAGGTATCTTCAGAGGGCTGGATCTCGGCCACTAGAGCTCCGTTTCTGACGAAATTGGTCAATTATGTATGTCAGCAACTGGAAATTCCTGCAAGGTGGTACATTGGGCTGACGATGACAACGAGCTTCGGTAGATTCAGTGCTCCTCTCCCTCTCTTGAGGCCTTTTTCAGGAAAAAATGAGTGACTTTGGGCTTTTATATGCAAATACTAGTTACTGTAGTACCCAATTTTTAATTCATGATATTTTTATTATTTTATACTAAAAATTGCATGTTTGCAATAATGTCATTGCTTTAAAAATGTCTATTTTTCCCTTAAAAATTTCTAGATTTTACATCATCCCCTCCTTAAAGGAATTTCGTCCTGAAATTCGAATATAATACAAGAGTCAAAGTACAACTTCAAGTTGAAAGTTAAATAAATGAGGATATATTTTTGTTTTTAGCTCCCAAGTAGCTCCACCTTCCTTATTTTGTTGCCAGAAAATCTTGATAAGTGGTATATCTCTATTTCAAAGCATTTTTCTCTCTTCATAGTATTCAAACTGGTTGCTCCTTATATGTTGCATCTTCTTATATTGGCACTTCTACATACTGAATAATATGTGATGGGTCAGGTACATACTTCCTGAGTATTAAGATATGAAAAATATTATGCACTTATCCAAATTACAGTGTCAAATCCAAGCGATATGTTATTGGCCCAATTCTAGCAATAATATTGAATGGTTCGGTATACCTTGGAGCCAATTTGTCTTTAAGTCCAAATCTTATAATCTCGTGCCTTGGCATTACTTTCAAGAACACTTGATCTCTAACCTTAAACTCTACTTCGCATTTCTTTGGGTTCGCATAGCTATTCTGACGACTTTATATAACTTTGAGTCTTTCCCGAATCTTATTAATCTTCTCAGTAGTCTCTTATATCAATTTTGGCCTAAGAGTAATACGTTCCTCTGCATCTACCTAACACAAGGGTGATCTGTATGGTCTTTAATATAATACCTCATATGGAGCCATACTAAGACTGGTTTGGCAGCTGCAATTGTAAGCAAACTCCACCGATGACAGATGATCATCCTAGCTTCCATCGAAATCCAGTATATATGAGTGAAGTATATCCTCTAGAATCTGAATAGTCTTCTCAGATTAGCCATCTATCTAAGGATGATGAGTTATACTGAGATTCAGTTCTGTTTCTAAAGCTCTCCAGAACTTTGATATAAATCTTAGGTCTTTGTCAGAAACTATGTTTGATGAAACTCCATGCAATCGAAAAATATTATCGATGTAGAGACGACTAAGTTTATTGAGTGAAAAATCAGACATGATCGGTATGAAATGAGCAGTCTTCGTCATAAAATTAACAATTACCCAAACTGCATCGTTCTTTCTCCAAGTCCTTGGTAAATTTATAACAAAGTCCATTGTAATCTTATCCTATTTCTACTTCGGTATGGGAAAAGGCTATAGTAGTCTAACTGGTTTCTGGTGTTCTGCCTTGACTTACTAATAAGTCATGCACTTAGCCACAAAAGTTGTCACATCACGTTTCATACTCTTCCACTAGTACTATCTTTTTAGATCATAGTACATCTTCGTGCTACCAAAATATACAACAAACTTGGACTTATGAGCCTCAGTGAGAATGGACTCTCTAAGGTTAGGATTGTTAGCTATCACTAGCTTTCTTCTAAAAAGCAAAAATCCCCTTCTATTTGTACTCTAAACTTTTAACTGTTCACCATTTTCAAGTTGATTCCAAATCATCCTCAACTCTTGATCTTGCAATTGATTTTGCTATACTGTCTGAAGAAGTACTGGTGTAGCTGCAACATTACTAAGATAAGTAGCTTTGTTAGTCTCAAAGTACTATAAATTGTAATCACCAATTGCCACTGAGTTTTTCTAATCATGAAAAATAAGTACAGCTAACATACCATGAGGTTTCCTACTGAAAGTATCAGCTACACTATTAACTTTACCAGGATGGTACTGTAGGTCGAAACCATAGTCTTTTATATGCTCAACCCATTTACACTGCCTCAAGTTCAAATCACATTGAGTGAAGAGATACTTCAAACTCTTGTAATCAGAGAACATGTCAAACTTCACACCATACAAGTAACATCTCTAAATCTTAAAGCAAAAATCACTGTTGCAAGTTTCAAGTTGTGGGTAGAATATTTCTTCTTATATGGCTTTAACTATTGAGAAGTATTAGCCATACCTTTGCCATTATGCATCAAGATACATCTCAATCTAGAATTAAAAGCATTAGTGTACATAACATATGGTTCATTACTATTAGGAATAGTAAGAACAAATGCAGCTATTAATCTCTTCTTCAATTCCATAAAGGGTTCTTCACAATCGTCATCCCACATAAACTTGACATCCTTTCTTGTTAACTTCGTTAAAGGTAAGGCAATTCTTGAGAAATTCTCTATAAAGCGACGGTAGTAGCTTGCTAAACTGAGGAAACTTCTTATCTCAGTCACGTTCTTTAGTCTCTACCACTTCAAAATAGATTCTATCTTAGCAAGATCAACTGAAATACCCTATTGAGAAATTATATATCCTAAGAATTTTACTTCTGTCATCCAAAAGTCATATTTGGATCTCCTGATATAAAGTTGATGATCTCTCAAAATTTGAAGTACAATTCTCAAGTGCTCAGCATGTTCTTCTCGAGTCTTAGAATACATTAAGATGTTGTCAATGAAGACAACCACAAACCGATCCAAATAAAGTCTGAATATTCTAGTCATGAGATCCATGAATATTGTAGGAGCGTTCGTCAGACCGAATAGCATAACCAGGAACTCAAGGTGACCATAACGAATCTTGAACATAATTTTCGGTATGTCTTCCTCTCTAATCTTTAACTGATGATAATTCGATCTCAAATTGATCTTAGAGAAAAATATTGATCCGCTGAGTTGATCAAACAATTCATCTATCCTTGGTAGAGGATACATGTTTTTCACTGTAAGCTGATTCAATCTTCTGTAATCAACACAGGGTCTAAGTGTTCCATCAGCTTTCTTGGCAAATAAGACAAAAGTATTCCATAGAGAAGTACTATTCCTGATGAATTCTTTTGACAAAAGATCTTCCAGCTGACTTCTTAACTCAATCATTTTTGTTGGAACATGTGATAGACTGGAATAGAAAATGGCTAGGCTCCGGGATTCAAATCAATATATAATTCAATCTCTCTGTCAGGTGGTAACCCTAGTAAATCCTCTGGAAAAATATCTAGAAACTCGCTAACCACTGATATCTAGGGGTATTGATCGGTAGTCCCCATGTCATCACTCATGGTAAACAAATTCCTGTAATATTTGAGTTTCTTTCTTCCACCCATGCATACTTTCAAAATCGGACTAGGTTTCAAAGTATTCCAACATACTTGATAAAAAACAGGACATCTATTCTCAAGCAAAAAGGTAACTCTTTTTTTGTAACACTCAATAATAGCTCGATATTTAGATAACCAATTCATACCGAGAATCACATTAAATTGTTACAAAGACAACACAATCAAATCAGCTAGTAATTCTTTACTGTCAATTAAAATCAGGTAATCACGACACACAGGAAAAACATTAGCTACTCCACCCATTGGTATGCCCAAAGTCAAAATAGGATCCAACACAGAACAATCCAATCCCAAAAATTGAGTAAATAACAAGAATATAAAAGAATGCATAGAAGCAGTATCAAAAAAAACATGAGCCCAATAGTGTGAAATGAGAATCGTACTATCAATGACTCCCTGGCTAGTCTTATCACGACCATATTCCATTCAAATGATAACAAAGGCTTGACCAAAAACATTTTCCTTTCTTTTGTTCCCTCTTCCTTAACTGGGTCGGCTGCTACTAGCTCCCAGATCGGTGCTAGTGTATCCATGTCCTCGTTGATTACTAGAAACTTACGGAATCTGAAAATTCTGAGTGTAGCCTGAATCCGTGGCCAGTACTAGCACTAGTACTAAGAGCCAAAAGACTACTAGAAAGGGGAAGAGTTAAATACTTGAGACGGGTTCTGTGTTACTCTTATCTGGTTACCCTGGAATGGTAAGATACACTCTGGCTTCCTTATGGCCCACCTTGAGATAAGTTTGACTTATATTGGCGAAATAGACATGATTTCTTCTGATGTCCCTGTTGATCGTAGTGAAAACATCCGTACAGTCTAAACCATTCTCTTCCAAACAAACTGTTGCTTTGAGAATTCTATAATTGCAACTACCCTTGGTTTCTCCTGTTGGTCTTCCTGTCATTATCTTTGCTCTTCGGCTATTCCCTCGAAGTCAATTTGTCATCAAGAAAGGCTTCTGCTTTTTATGCCACAGCAACAAGATCAACTAAATTGTCAAAATATTGAGTTATAATCTTTTCAAGGATAGTTAGCCTCAGAGTTTTCATGAACTTGACTATCTAGAGAGTAGAGATTGTCCTCGATGCCAATTCCATGAATTGGATATAGTACTCGTTCACGGTCAAGTCACCTAGCTTCAGTCGTTTATACTTTATAATCATATCAGATCTATGACTAGCATTAGCATAGTGATCTCTGAACAATCCTTCAAAGATATCCTAAGTTATACTAGTCTTCTGTCAAAAAAATTTGACAGTTTCTCACTAATTGGCAGCTCCATCAGACAATTTATAAATGGCGAAGATCACTCAGAACTCAATAGGTGTTTCGATGGTTGTGAAGATCTTCTTAATATCTCTGAGCTGTTTCTCAACTATGATGAGGTCTGGTTTACCATCAAAAGTAGATGGACTCAACTTGGTAAAATCCTTCAAAAAGTCAGCATGTCGAGTCTCAAGATCTCGTTGAGATCTTAATCTCGGTATTTCTTGCAATGCCTTATAAAGATCTACTAGAGGAGTATTAGTTCTTAGCTCTTACCTCAATGCTCTTCCTTGCGAAGAGATCGTACTAGTCTATATAAATATGCTAAAATGTTAGTGAGATAATAGTACTGAATTTTCAGTTTTTTTTTTACAACTAGTTGCAATCTAATTTAATGGTGTCACATCTTAGATAGATTGCAACTAGTTGTAAATATTTACAAACTCCGGGCCAGTGGCAAAAATAGAATTTCACAAGTGAAAATTCAAAAGTTATTTTTGAAAAATTTATAAAAATGATATTAAAAGTAAAATTCTCATAGTTTTGTGATTACTATTAGGCGTAGATTGTTAATAAAATTTATTTAAATAAATCAAGCATTACTATTATCAGTCTTACAATTTAGCACAATAATTATACAAACCAAGTCCGTGAAACAGCCCTTAAGTATTGTTACACGCCAACTTAAATAAACAGAAATATTTTACATAGTTACTAATTCGCAGAAAGGTAACTAGCTCTTCATAATCTACTCCTGAGTCTCTGAAATCAGACCAAGTACTACCTGAGAGGGGAAAAGTATGGAGTGAGAATTTACATACTCAGTATGAATTCAATTACCTTTTTATAGATGTAATTTCTCAAACTTGTATAATCAGTACCTTTAAATCTATTTATAAACCAAGTTTATAAATCATTAATATCCAGATTAATCACATATTCAAAACCAAATCCAAAATCACGTCACTACATATATCATATATCAACAAAAAAATAAGTGAGCTCTCATCTTCCAATCACTGTCCTATAATACATCTCTAGCAGAAGTACCCAGCATCCTAACACTACCCGTATGCATATTAGATAAAATCTATACAGAGGCCTAGGTCTCTCACCTAGTACTGCAGTAACTTGCCAACGATTTAAAATACCATGATGCTATAACAAAGCTCAAGTGTGTGATCCTATGGTATGTATAACATGTAACCGTTCACAACAACCATGCATCCAATAGTCAAGTCATGCTTTAAAAACCCAACTTGACATTATTCTAGGATTTATTGTACATGGGCAGCACATTGATGTTTACCCCACAATCACACTATAAAAATATGTATAAAATTCTACACAGTACAATCCTAATTTAATCCATCACGTTTCAACAATTTCTCAAAATCGTCATAAAATCACTATTTTTCATAAATAAATTTTAATACAATTAAAATTCAAAACCGATATAAAATCAGGAAATCGAACCCCTACCTCGATGTGGTAGTAACATCAGGCTAATAACGCTCGTAGAATCCCTTGTTGGTCACTTAGGTGTCCGAACGACAATTTCCAGATCCCGGTAAGTCTACTTGAAAAAGTGACTTTTCCATCGGAGTCTCACATAGAGAAATGAAGGTCACCAATGAATTCAGAGTACCTAAAAATACTAGGTTAGATATATACTTTATCAAAAATGGGTCCCGATACGGGACCAACTTGTGGCACTCAAAACGGTACAATTTTGAGACACGAAATTCCAATTTTTGTTTCACTTTGAAACATGGTGGTATTTTATATCAAAATTCATCTCTCGATCTCACTGAGTCCAATTTCGAAATCAGAATTCAGTTTTGAGGCCCCGAGCATTAATTAAGCTCAAAAATCCAAAAATTACAATAATACCACTTTTGTAAATATTTAGAAAATATCCTCTTTGCTAATTAAAATTTACCGCACTTTTCGGACATCATTTTTACTTCTATTAACTGTAATTATTTATAATTTTTAACCATCATTCACCTCATACATTTATCTCGGGTAAATAAATTACTTAACCAAAATAATTACGTAAATAACACTTTTTACAAAATTGGTAAAAACGTAAAAATAGTGAAAATCTTATCGAAGGCGAGTTAGATTATGCAACTACTTAGAGGTGATCGGCGACGATGAGAGGAGCTTCTATCTATTGGCGGTGAGGTGATCGGACATTGAACAGCGAAACTGTCGGAGGGTTGGATCTCAGCCACTGGAGCTCTATTTTGGGTGAAACTGGTCAGTTTTGATCGTTGGCGACTACAGATTCCTACGGGGTGGCACGTCGGACTAATGGCGGCGGCAAGCTTCAGCATATCTGGTGCTCCTCTCCCTCTCTTGAGTCCTCTTTTGTGAAAAGATGAGCGACTTTGGGTCCTTATATGCAAATACCAGTTGTTGTAGTACCCAATTTTTAATTTCTGATATTTTTATTATTTTATTCTAAAACTTACTTATTTACAACAATGCTATTTCTTTTAAAATATCCGTTTTGCTCTTAAAAATTTCCAGATTTTACAGATACCCACATATATCTTCCATATAATACTATCTACTCACTAATATAAATAAATCAAGGACTATCTACTCACTAATATAAATAAATCAAGGAGTGATAGTTGTTAGGACTCGATGTTTCATTAGTCAAAACCGCTACCTTTGTATACTCCAACTATCTTTATCAATTTATCACAATTCAGCCAACATATTAATTGGATTCAACCAACAAATACCAAAAGACCAATAAATATTGCACGTGATTGACCACCAAAAGTGAAAAACTTATTTTAGTAGTGTATAATTTGCGCCTAAATTAACTAGTGAAATAGTATATATACTGTATACCAATTTTCAGCTCCATAAACATTTAAAGTTTACAAGCAATGGTAAGCCTTGGACACTTTTATAATTATCAGGCTTCTTATAATAAATAAATTGAAACTTTTCTCATTTTCTGTATTCCCTTTCCATCATCAGGTGAGTAACCTCATTCTTCAAAGGTAAAATAAGATTCACAAAATTCTTTCTTTTGGGAACCTGAGATTCAGTTATCAAATTTGTTACTTTTAGAATATTTCCAGTTCCTGGGATTAATGTACAACGAATTGTAATACATATATATATATATATATATATATGTGTGTGTGTGTGTGTGTGTGTCTACAAGCACGTGATTCTTGATTTTAATTTCTTTATAGCCCTGATAAAATGAACTTTAGAATTAAAGCTTAAAACCATGACAAATCTATGCTATGTTATTACTCCATTGAGTCTTTTGGTCATGAACCTCTTGCTATTTTTCCATTCTAGAATTCACTGAGGGGCCACACAGAAGTAGATATAATTAAACAGAAGCTTCACTGAAAAAAAAAAAAAAAAATAGGGAGTGAACAAATGTTCTCGCTTGTCCCATGTGGCCATAACTAACGACAAAGAAACTATCAATTTTTTTTTTTTTTTCTGTGTTCATGTGTTTACTTACACATTTACGGCAAAAATTTAAAAGAATCATTCACATATAATTAGTGAAGTTGACAAAAGACAACTCATTTTTTATTCACTTTCATTACTCTCCAAACAATTTTCCCTTCAGATTCTTTTTCATTACGGATTGGTACTAAATATGCCATATATGTAAGCGTTTGGTTCATAATCGATCTTGTCAAGGTACGCCCTTTGTGTCGACGTTTTCCTGGTGGGTTAACGCTGACTGAAGCGGAGAGAGTGGTGCAGAGGGAAAATGAGTTTGGCAGTATTGAATGTGGTTTTCTGAAGAAAGAGATGATAATTAACACACTTCATATAGAAAACCACATTCAATTAGAAAAACGACAGCGACTTAATTAAGCAATGCCAACTTGAAGAGTTGAACAACTTTAAAACGACAGTTAACTTAAAACACGACATCATATTAAAAACGACAACAACACAAAAGCAACTTTAATGGAGAAAACGATAGCCGCCTAAAAAATCGACAAGAACCTCGTACGCGATGCCAACTAAAATAAAAAAAATAATAAATAAATAAATTAAAAATTAAAAAAAAAAAAAAACAAAAAAACAAGACAACGTCGATTGGACAAAAACGGAAAACTGTGGTAAAAAAGACAAACTTAATTACAGGCTTGTAACATATTTATTTTTAAAAATGGTTCTGACATTGCATCATTTCCAGCTTCAGTAATCTGATTCTTCAATGGTAAAATTCACAAAATCAAACTCCATCTGCCTCTAAAAATGTTTTCAGTCACGTGATCTTCTTACCACTTAAACCGTAAGGTGCTAACCTCAATGGCCCTTATAGTAATTAGGCTTCGAAATAATCAAACGTTCTATCTACGTAGTTATCTCAGATAATACAAACCGTTTTATTTGCTAAAAAATTTCGAAATAAATGTCCATTTTAAATACTACTTGTGGAAAATCTGGTTTTATTGAAATAGCTGTTAATTTAGAAGATGATTCTCTATTATTTAAACAGTTGATTCTCTATCAGATTGAGTCTTACTCTAATCTTTATTCAGTTTTTATTTTTATGATTTGAAAGATTAGATTTTATTATTCTGTTTTTAAAAATTACGGATATGACTTTTTCTCTAATTTCTTTCTTTTCTGGTTGCTAGCTCTTTGGTCTGGATGTACCCTATTTATATTCAGCTCTCTCCTAACTTCAAAATAAGAGAAAACAAGTTTTCCCTCTCAAAAAATGACATGGTATCGGAGCCGAAACTGATCCATTTCGATCTAAATGACTAAATGGCAACAGAGAAAGATTCTTTATCTGGGATCACTTCCACACGAGAGTCTCCAGTTTTCAGCAACAATGGAGGATCCAAAAGTGTAGCTACAACTGTTCTCATCATAAGACACAAATTGAATGGGCAAAATTACATTCAGTGGCCTCATTTCGTTATGATGTTCGTATGCGGAAAAGATAGAGATAATTATCTTACTGAAAAAATCTTCAAACCAACGAACGACGACCCAAAATACAAAAAATAGAAGGTTGAAAATAATATGATCATGTCTTGGCTAATCAATTTAATGGAGAATGATAACAGAAGTGATTTCATGTTGTACAAAACTTCCCAAGCAATCTAGGAAGCCCACAAAGCTGACTTACTCATGTGCAAAAAATACAATAGTCATTTGAGATTGAAGGATTCTTCATAATCTTCACCAAGGTAATTTCTTGTTACCCAATATTATAACCTCTTATCTTGTCGTTGGTAGCAGTTAGACATGTTCGAAACAACTAAATAGGATTGCCTAGGAGATACAGAGAAATATAAAAAGATTATTGAGAAATAACAAATCTATAAGTTTTTATTAGGTTTAAATAAAGACTTGGATGAAGTGTGTGGAAGGATTTTGGGTATGAAAACATTACCTAAAATCCGAGAAGTAGTTTCTGAAGTTCGTCATAAGGAGAGCAGATTAAAGTTTATGCTTAGGCCCCTAATTAACCAACCTGAATTGGCTGAAAGTTCTAGCCTAGCAGCTTGTGGATCATCCTAAAACTTTGCAAAGAATCCTTACAAAGGGAGACCTTGGTGTGATCATTGCCGACGACTAGGGCACACTAAAGAAACGTGCTAGAAAATTCATTGTAAACTTGCTGGTTGGAAACCAGCTCGTGAAAGGGAGACCCGAGGAAATCACGTGACCGCCGAAGACACTCCAGCAACACCAAATTCAACACCTTTCAGTCGAGAACAATAGGAGCTACTACAAAAATTGATAAACCAGTTGCAATCCATCACTCAGCCAAAATCCAACTCAATTACTTCTATAATTGGTATTGGTTCCATTGCTCAGAAAGGTAATTTTCTCTCTGCCCTGCAAGTATAAAAGAATAAAAGTCCATGGATAGTGGACTCAGGGGCTTCAGACCATATGACATGGGATATCACTATTTTTAAACAGTATACTCCCTATACTAGAAACTTTACAGTGCGTATTGCAGATGGGACAATGTCAAAAGTAGCAAGAATTGGTTCAGTGGTGATTTCTGAAAATATAACTCTTGAATCTGTGCTTTTGGTGCCTAAATTTGATTATAAGTTGTTGTCAATTAGTAAGCTTACCAAAGATAAAAATTGTGTCACTCAATTTTTTTCAGTACCCATTGTGTCTTTCAGGATTTAAATTCATGGACGGCGATTGGTAGTGCTGAGATGAGTTTTGCGCTCTATATCCTTAAGAATGATCGAGTTGAAGGACAACCTCCACCAGTAAGCTTGTGAAAAACGGTCCTATTCTGTTTCTAGTTCTAATAAAGATAGTGATGTTATGTTATGTCACTATTGTCTTGGTCACCCAAATTTTATGCATCTAAAGAAACTCTTTCCTTCTCTAGTTAATAAAAACTACGAGTCATTTGTGTGTGAATTTTGTCAATTATCAAAACATGTTCGTAGTTTCTATTCTATGCAGCCATATAAATCATCATTCCTTTTTTCCATGATTCATAATGATGTACGGGGACTACAAGAATCAAAAATATTTCGAGTATTAGATGGTTTGTTTCATTAGTTGATAATCACACTAGAGTTTCTTAGATATTCCTAATGAAAAAAAAATCTGAAGTTGGTCAAATATTCAAAACTCTTTACAATATGATTCATAATCAATTTCAGATTAAAGTACAAGTGTTGAAAGCTGATAATGCCAAAGATTATTTCAATTCTATCCTAGGAGATTATTTCAATTCTATCCTAGGAGATTTTCTTTTACAATAAGGTATTGTCCACTAAAATTCTTGTATAGATACTCCTCAGCAAAATGGGATAGCCGAAAGAAAGAACAAACACTTGTTAGAAGTTGCTAGAGCTCTAATGTTCATTAGGAATGTCCCTAAGAATTACTAGGGGGAAGCCATCCTTATAATCACATATCTCATAAATAGAATGCCTTCCCAAGTCTTAAAATTTCAGACTCTATGCCAAGTATTACTCAAAACTTATCCTAGGACTCGTCTTATCTCTAATATTCCACCAAAAATATTCAGTTGTTCCGCATTTGTCCATGTTCCTCAACAAAATAGAAGTAAACTTGACCTGAGGGCAATAAAATGCATATTTCTAGGGTACTCATCAAACCAAAAATGTTGTAAATATTACTCACCTATCACAAAGAAATTCTACAATTCCATGGATGTAACATTTTTTCAAGATCAGCCTTATTACCTTAGGACTGATATTCAAGGGGAGAATAGAATTGAGGAATATCAATTCTGGGGAATAAAAATGAGTCTGAGATGCTTCCTAGTGTTCCTAGTATAAGCTCTTCTTCCTCCAGTTAATCACCACTTATTTAAGCTCCTTTGTCTAGTCAATCACCCATTTCATCACGTATTTCAACCCCTCTGAAAAGTTCATCCAAAACACATAATCTTTTGCAAGCTACTACTAACAATGAGTTCATTGTCTACTCAAGAAGAAAGAAGAAAACTCGTGAAGGTGTTGAGCAAAGAACTTATCCAAATCCTGTTTTTGAGTTTGAGTCGAATCCATATTAAAAGAAGATAAACTCAGGTAATATTGAACGTATTTCTAGTGAGTTGGATGATCTTGATTTACCCATTGCAAAAAGAAAAGGAGTTAGATCTTTCACAAATCACCCCATTTACCATTATATTTCCTATAAGAATCTATCACCAGGTTATCAAACCTTCATTAGTAGTCTTTCAGATATTAAAGTCCCAAATGCCATTCAAGAAGCTCTGAAAATCCCTGAATGGAAAGCTGGTGAAAAAAATTTGCTATCATAATAGTATACGTAGATGATATTATCCTAACCAGAGACTATGAGGAAGAGAATTGCAATCTTAAACAGATCCTGGCTAATGAATTTGAAATGAAGGATCTTGGAAATCTCAAGTCTTTTCTAGTAATAGAAGTGGCTAGATTAAAGAGAGGAATTGTAGTCTTTTAACGAAAGTACATTCTAGATTTGCTGAAAGAGACATGAATACTTGGTTGTAAGCCAGCTGACAACCCCGATGGACTACACCAGGAAATTTGGAACTTCAGAAGATAGTGCTCCTATTGACAAGAGAAGGTATCAAAGACTTCTAGGAAAACTCATTTATCTCTCCCACACAAGACTGAATATTGGATTCCCCGTCAGTATAGTCAGTCAATTTATGAACAATCCTACTGAAGAACGTATGGAAGCGGTGTTTCGAATTCTGGGATATCTCAAAATGACTCATGGGAATGGTCTCTTCTTCAAAAAGTCACAGAGGAGAGAAACTGAAGTCTTTACTGATGCTGATTGGGCAGGTTCTACAGAAGATCAAAGATCCACATCCGAGATATTGCACCTATGTATGAGGAAATCTAGTTACTTAGCATAGTAAAAAAGCAATCAGTTGTGGCTAGGAGCAGTATAGAGGCAGAATTCAGGGCAACAGCACATGAAGTTTGCGAAGGAATTTACTAAAAAGAATTCTTAACGAACTAAGAATTCCTTTAAAGAATTCAATGAAGATGTTATGTGACAATCAAGCTGCTTTTAATATTACTAAGAATCCAGTGTATCATGATTGCACCAAGTATGTGGAGATAAATAGACACTTTATCAAGGAGAAGATTGAAGATCGAAGATAGAACAATTTCTCTTGTTCATATTCCTACTACTCTTCAGACAGCAGACATCTTCATTAAAACTCTTTCAAGAACGTGTTTGAAGAAATCAGCTCCAAACTGGATATGACAATCCAGCTTGAGTGGAAGTGTGAAAAATCCGATTATATTGAGACAACTGTTAATTTAGCAGTTGATTCTCTATCGGATTAAATCTTATCTCAATCCGATTCAGTTTTTATTCAGTTTTTATTTTTATGATTTAAAAGATTAAGTTTTATTTCTATATTCCTAAAAATCATGGATATTATTGTTCCTCTGATTTCTTTCTATTTTGGTAGCTCGTTCTTTGGTCTGGTTGTACCTTATTTATATTCAGGCTATCTCCAATAAGAGAAAACTTGTTTTCGCTCTCAAAAAATGACACTACTAAACCAAATCCATGCCAAACTCAGCCTATATCTCCGACAACGAACAATTATATGACTAGTAAAGTGAACGATCAAAGCTACAGCCTCACATTCTTGAAATAGATGAGTGAAACACACACAAACACATGCATACGTACATATATATATATATATATATATATAATTCAAAAAGACGAAACTAGTAGTATATGGGTCGGGGCTCTGTAAAATTCTAATACTGCTCACAGCAGCTACCATCTATAGTCAACAACTCAACATAGTGTATTCTTCCATGGAAGAAAAGAAAGCAATGTGTATTATCTTGGCAATTAAAAGGTTTCAACTTTCAACTGTTCTAGGTGCTTACAGCCTTACAGGAAGCACCTTTCCTGGAAAGGAGTAGATAATGTTTGCCAATAAATAATGTCATGTTAACAAACAAAAGTATTAAACTGTAAAATCACGAGGAAAACCAAAAAAAAAAAAGGTTCGCTAAATGTGAACATGAAAGACATTCATCTGACTGACGCAAAGTTGTGTCACACCCACGAATGGAATGATTCAGATATATGGGGATGTAAGTTTTACAGATTTGATTAAGAGTTAACTACTGATAACATATAACACGACCCCATACATTTCATAAATTGCATCAAGCAATCAGAACTCATTAGTTATATCATGTCAAGGAAAAGAAGATCAAGTTGATCGAAGAATTCGAAAAGGTGGAAATACTTCACCGAAATCAGCATCTCGAATTATATTTGATCTTCCAAAGAAGCAGATCAAGTCGAATGAATGATTCACTGAGGAGGAAATACTTCACTGAAAGCAGCATCTCAAATTATATTTCCTCTGTAAAATTAACCGAGAGGTCCCAGTAATGAACAACGCCGCCATCAGCATATATCTTCCGGGCAGCTGCTTCAGTCATGCAATCATGAATTGAAAATTTAGTGAAAGCTGGTTTGGCAACACTTCCTTGCCAAACTAACACACACTTGTTTGGAGATTTATCATCTTGTTCATCCTCGTCCTCTTCCTCTTCTTTCACAGCATTAGCCCAGTTTATGCGCCTCAGCATAAGCTTTCCATACCTCTTGATCGATTTACTTCCACCTTCAACAACCACGACACTAATACCATCAGAGATCACAGCACATCCAGTCAAGCGGTTCTGTCGTGCAAAAATGTCAACTTTGAATCGAGTCTGTGGATGTGACAGATCATTTATCTTATAAACTGAAACCATGGTCTCCACAGTGTTTGGATCATCAAAAAGCTTCCGCTCTTTCTTCTCACGGCGCTCAGCAGGAGTGAGCTTCCGTGCAGTATTCCTGTCTATGTGAGCTTGTTCACGCTCAGCAGCTGCACTACGAATTTCCTTTTCAAGCCTAGTCGGATCTTGTGTTGCTTCTGAACCAAGAACCTTCATTAAATTGCTCATTTTAACTTTCGGTTTCGGAGGTTCTATCAGGCCTTGCCTAATCATCTCCTGCCTTTCTCTCTCCCTACCCAGTCGCCGCTGTGTACGGAGTTTCTTTTGTTCCTTCTTGGTCAGCTTGAGTGGTTGAGGCGGTGGAGGAGCTGGCTCAGCAGGGGGATCAATAGGACGAGGATGCTCAACATAGATTGTAATTTTCTCCACCTTTATTGTATCTTCAGGCATATTCCCATCAGCAATGTCTCCATAAAGACCAGAATGCAAAAGGGGTACATCCCTGATCGATAGAAATCATAATTAGAAAAGGGAGCCCCATAAAATGAAATTGATTTCACTCAATTTCTATTAGAGAAAGTGTCTAAAAAATTTCAAAGAAACCAAATTTGTTGCTGCGTTAAATATTAGCCTTTAAATAACTATGGAAAGGCAGTGGAAACTGCAATGAGATTGAGATGGATAGAGACCTTCCCTATCCTGTATAGTCAACAGGTATCATTATTTTCAACATCAGTACAGTCTGGAGAACTCAGATATTTACTGANAATAATAATAAAACCCCACAAAAAGAAGGCAAAAAACAACTAATGCAGATGCACTGCATCATTATCAACTTACCACCACTCAACTTCAGGAATTGGTTCCTTCGGTTTTTCTTTGGTTATAACTCTCTCGGATACTTCTATCAAGTTCGGATTTATATCAGGTGCGGCCTTTGCCTTTGCTAACTGAGCCTGCTTTGCTTTGTGCTCTTTGGCTTGTGCTTCTCCAAATTTACTCTGTAAGCATATGGGGAAACAACTATTATAAAACAGATACACGATTCACAACAGTGATTGAAAGTGGTCTAAATGTAACAGGGAGTACCTTCAATTTTATATGCTCAGCATCTTTAGACCACTTTCCTTCCTCTACAAACTGGAAACTCATCCTCTTAGGCCGCAAGAGTTTAGTTTTATTAACGCCCATACTTGAATCAAAATGAGGATTCGATTCAGGATCCACATCCAAATCAGGTTTAAGAATCTGGAATGAATCTTTCTTCTGTTTGTTAATGTTAACCTGACATTTGAGAGAACGTATTAACTTGCTATCCAAAATGGCCTAGTTATAATAGACAACTCCACAAAGAAGTAAATTGCAAACCTTTAGGGTACTAAGATTGCTTGGTTTAGTCAGGTTCACAACATTTCCATGCTCATCAATTTCCCTACCAAGAGCATCAAGGCGAAGAACAGGGGCTTTAGTGGGCTTCTGAGGAATGATGACATCTGGTGTACTCTGTCCCGGAAACAAGTTTATAAGAGGAGCAAACTCTGGGTCCTGGCGGAATCCCATCCTGGCAGCCAGCTCTTGCGCACGTTTCACAGCCTCATAGTTGGGAACGGCTGTAAGACCAGCAGAAGTAGCCATCCCACTTGCAGATGGGTTCACAGAAGCTGCACCAGCAGCAGGTAAGGAGGAGGAACTCAATGTTGTCCCAGAAACAGCCGTACCAGGAGTTGCTGATGATATAGTTCCGAGCTTTGCCCCCTCCTTTGGTCCCAAGTTTGCGCTAGCATCTGAGCTTGTGGTAGCACCTTTGTTCAACTACAGCATGGAAATTTAATGCGCAATAAAGGAAAACCTAATGAATAAATGATGTCTACAAAACAACGTAGGGATAGTATAGAGAGAAGAAGAGAAGGTAAACTTCAAAATATTAAATGGATTTTGAAATACTGTGACAACAACTTACAAGGGGAAGTTTCTTCAATTTCTCTGAAAGTTCCTTCTGTATCTGTAAAGCTTTCTTAGCTTTTGCTAGAACATCAAGAGACAGACTTCCACTTTTTCCAGCAGTTGAAGATGTCCCATCTGTACTAGATTTTCCAGGAACCTCATGAGATCTGGTAATACTAACTCCCTTATTTTCATGGGTGGTAGAAATTGAAGATACCTTGGTAGGAAGGGGATGACTAGGGGTTAAAGAAGTCTCAGGCAAAGTCCCTGACGCCATGGCGAGCGGATCAAGAGCAGCACCCTATCAATATATAATGAAACATACACATGTCAACATGTAAATAATGGAGTCTTAATCCTCTCCTTTTTTGGGGGTGGAGGGAGAAGCCATATTAAATTAGAATATAGAAAGAGCAGATATATCAGCCAATCAAATGTAACCAAAAGATTGCTTAGATAATACTGATGAAGAAGCACTGAGAATATTAAAACAAGAATAAGAGCAAAGAATAGTCATCTCCTATGATAAATACGATAACTGTGAACAACCAAAAATAAAATCAAACATAGTCCAATACCTGTCAAAAGTACAAAATTCGGTCCACATTGATTCTTTCCGCTGAAATCTATATTCACACTTACTATATCATAAGAAAATCAATGCCTCACTCCCGAACGAAGCAAATGGAGGCATCATAACTATGAAAATCGCCATAAAAACTAAAAGACAGTGTTAAAATTTGCCACTCATTTACCGAATGCGAAAAGTATCAGAATCGTATACAACTGAAGCACAAATTCTCTGCCTTACTCAGTCAGTAGCTCAAAAGATTAGCCCAGTTAGTTTACTCTAACAATTAGAAGCCACTATAACATCGAAAAAAAGACAGACTAACCAGATACTATATGCTGCAAAAAACAGTCAAAGTTACTAAACAAGATAAGAACCAAAACAATACACCAAATGTTATATACAATGCAAAAGAGAACTCACATTTCCGAGTGAACCACCCCCATTTTCTTTTCCAGTCCAAGAATTATCCAAACCCTCATCATCATCACCACCACCCACTTCTTCTTCTTTCTTAATCCTAGTCCCATACTCGTCACCCCCATCTCCCTCCTCCTTCACCCGACGATCCTCGAATCTCCGGAGACTCCCGTTCTCTTCCTGCCCATCTTCTTCAACCCTATCCTCAAACTTCCTCCTCTCCTTCTTAGCCCTCTTCTCACCACCACCACCACCATCACCATCCCTATCCTCACTCGCTCCCCTCTCCTTCCTCTTATGCCTCCTCTCCACCGACTCCTCCTCCCGCTCCTCGGACCGCTCGCCCGTCAATTCGCGGCGGTGCTTACTCCTGTCTCTACTCTCCTCCTTCTCGCTCCTCGGCTCGAAAGATCTCTCGCGTGAGCCCTCGCGGTCGCGCTTGGAATCGCGGTCCGATCGGGTGTGGTGTCGGCGGCGGCGGTGATCGGTTTCGTCGTCGCCGTCACGTGTGCGGTGCTTGCGGTGGTCGCGCTCCTCTCGGGTCCGCTTGCTTGATGCCTTCTCTTTCTCCATTGCTAGGGTTTCGCAGAGAGAGACTGAATTGAAACCAACTCTGATTTGGCAGAAATTGAAGAGAATTTGGTTAAAATTGGGAATTTTGGGAGATGAGGTGAGCCAGGGTTATAAATGTGTCGTGTTAGTATAATTTAATTAGTGAATATAATTAATTTATTTATAATAAATTTTAATAAATTAATTAAATAATGATAATTTATATATGATTGCCAATCCAATAGGTATTTTTTTTCTTTACCTATGGATAGGTATTTTTTTTTTAGCTGTTGGATCATGGTAATCCAACGGATATAATGAACTGCATGAAAAGACGTGCATTATTAATGCTCCTTCTCTCTCTTAATTTTTACAATAAAAAAATGTACATGCTAAATTTTCATTGGCCAAATTAATACCTATGTATAGTTAAAAGAAAAAAATACCTACTGGAATGGTGCCCTTTATATATTATGTAAGTCAGTATTAAAAGTTTAGTAACAAATTTAGTACATCTAATATCATTCTTAACTAAATATGATTTCTTTACTCGGCTATGTACAATGCAAAACAAAGAAAGAGATCGTGAATAAAGCAAATAAAAACACACATAAGAGAAAAAAAAAATAGAGCAATGTTATGTGTATTAGTAGTGTCCAACATCATAATGACATATCAATTTTGTTGTGCTTAACACTATAATGACGTATCAATTTATTATTGAGTAATTCTAATTAATAAATTGTATCCTCATTTGAAGTTTAAATATAATTAATCAGTCACAGACTGACACATCATGTAGTATTGGATATAATATAGTGTCTCATAGCATTATTTTTAATAAATCACGTGAAATGTATTTATAATTAACCAATACATATCATGTGATTTTAGACACCATATAGTACCTCCTCATAATATTACTCAAAAAAATATGTGCGATGGAAAGAAAAATATTTTGGGTGTATTTATTACCACCTTTAATTTTTCTCTTTCCACCCCTTAATTATTAATTTTTAATGATAAAAAATAACCTCATATAAAATGGCAAAAAAAATATAAATAATATCAAATAACTAGAATATTCTTTCTTAACTAAATTGTTTTTTCTTCACGCACCACATTAAACATAATTGATAAAACAAATCATATAAAATAATCTTAAAAAATCTAAATACTTTAAGTAAAATTAAGTTTTTATGGTGATAGATGAATAACTTAAAATTTTAATGATTTTTCTCTAAAAAAAATCATAAAAGATAATTTAAAAACTCTAATTATCATTTCTAAATTCTCAAGAACTCTAAAAATGATTCAAGAATCTCCATTCTTTAATTCTCAAGAGCCTTAAAAAAATAAATTCAACACCTCTAATCATCTTTAAATTTTAAGGACCCTAAAAATGATTCAAGTCTATCCAATTTTCAAGAATCCTAAAAATAATTATCAAATATCTTGATCATTGGGATGATCAAATCAAAAGACTGAAGAATAAGAACATAAAATAACGAGGGATTTTCAAAAAGGGTGGATAAAGAAATATCGTTTCAATATTTTATTAATGTCCAATTTTGGAATAAGAAATATTTGAAAGAGGTGTGTTAAGAAAATATTCAAATTTTAGATTTTAAAGTGGGGTTTACATATAAAGAGGGTGGAGATATAGAGCAAAAAATATGGCAATAGAATCACTCAAATATTTTTCTTCCATATTGTTTTAAGAAAGAAAATGGTAACCTAATGAAATTATAATTTACCTTTTTTATTTGTGTACAGATTCGAATATTTTTCTTCCATATTGTTTTAAGAAAGAAAATGGTAACCTAATGAAATTATAATTTACCTTTTTTATTTGTGTACAGATTCGAATGATACAAAGGAGATTCATTGTTTAATATTTATCACAGGGGGCAAGGCGGACTTGAGATTAAGTGCCTCGACCCAGCACCAAATGTTCATGATTTATTTTTTTTATTTACTTTTTATATGCTAATAATTTAATTGGAATTCCAAAAACATTTTTTTTTAAACTGGGTTAATAATATTTGTATTTATATATTAATACAAGTTAGGGTTTATAATCTCCGGCCATTATTTCATCAAATATACATATATATATATATATATCACTATCGTTTTATTTACAATTTTATTTGAATTATAATTTTAATGAACTTGAGCTAAAATTAGAGTTTCCAATGAATTTAATAGCAATCTAGATGATTTTGATATATTTAAAATTTCAAAGAATTTAGGCCAATATAGAAAATTTTTAATAAACTCAAAATGACATTTTTAAATGAGACCCGATACATGAATGAGAGAACTGTTTTCTACGAGGATTCCTTAAAATTGTCATGCAATAATTTAAACTATGAATGATACGCGGTATTAATATTAAGAAATAGTGGGTAGGACACGGATCATAAGCGAAAAATAATCCTACTCCACCCTGATGACATTCTTATTAATTTGTTTTAAATTTGGGGATAATATTAGAATTTTATTTTCATAGTAATTGTAAGTATTTCACTTTTTCCTTCGCTTTTCTTCCCAAATTAGAGAGACTAAAAAATGGCAGGACCCATATTCTAGTTTTTTTCATCCATTTTGGCATCTCCTTTCTCTCCCATCGAATGCTCATTTTTTTATTTTATCACCACTATTTTCTTTCCTTCAACTTTTTTCATCTGCCAAATGCAACCTAATGAACAAAGGAAAAATATATCAGACATCATGATTTTTTAGGTAGTAGTTAATAATTATTTGTGTGTACAGTAAATGTAAATAAATTATCTAAAAAAGAAAATGCTAATCATACGTAGTATTGTTATTTTTGTTTTGTTCTTCTCAAGTAAAATATGTAACATCAATTAAATTTTGTGAGATATGTATTGTTGGAGCAGTTTCCACCAGCTATCCACATGTCACTGAACTGCTGATATTACACCTTCCAACTGTCTTCGTATCCTTGCTATCCCAAAATGCTCCCGACTTCGGCAGGGTCGGAGAAGCGGGGGTGGCCACCTGCAAAGACTCTTCGATACTTAAGTCAGATATTTACCCTTGAGATTGAGTAGCAAAGATTCAGTTTTTCTCTGTATCTGTATGAGTATATCTTTGTTTCTTACTCGTAAACTTTTAAATATTTCTTTTTGTATATGTACATGCCCCATTTTTGAGGACGCATGACTCATATATATATAGTCCTGAAATTGTGAACCTTCTGGTTCTCAATCTCAGGATCGAGTACCTTTTTTCTCAAGACTTTCTCCAGAGGTAATGGCCCGAGATTACCATGATCCCCCCTGCACCACTGTAGCCTAGTTTCCGCCGTCCCCTATGACTCGAGTCTGTCAGGGGCGAGATTTGAACAAATCGCCGTTCTGTCAGGACGGCTTACCCCCTGCGCACACCTACTCAAGATCGCATTAAATGCTCTGTCTGGGTCTGGAGCTATGAGTTGCTTTCCATTGTACTCTGATGGAAGACCCTTGGGGCTTCCGGCCCCCAGCTGTCGAGGTAAGAATCGGACTAGGTCAAGTCCATCCAGGGTCTAGGATGGGCTCGGCCCTAACCTCGGACAACCCAATAGTCGATATGGTACCACGTGCGACTCGCGTGGCCTTTAGCTAGTCACTCTCGACACATGTCGGATGGTGGGCCCTGTTTGTGATCTATTCTACTACTTAATCATCCACGTGGTGTATGATTTCGAAACGGATCCCACATGTATTATTGTTTTTTTTTGTTTTCTTCTCAAGTAAAATATGTAGTATTAATCATGAACAAAATATATGGCATAAGACTGATCAACTAAATTCATAATCACCTCATATTCGGTTAGTAATAGTTTTAACCATCTCGATCATACCCAAAAAAGCCTAAACCTGATGAAAATAGTCATGATTTTTTCGTAATACATTCTCACCCGTAAACCTAAACCTGAATGAGAAACCATAAAATATATTGGTAGTTACTTGATTTAGATTTGTCATCAACCCAAAACCGAAAAACTGAATGATACTCACCCATTGGCAGAGCCATATGGGGCCAGGGGCAATTGTCCCTGAATTTTCTGAAAAAAAAAAAAAAAAAAAGTAGTATGTAATTTTTTCCCCCTTAAAATTAGTCTTTATCTCCTTCAATTCTATAAAATTTTATATTTGGACCCCTAAAATTTTGGGTTAGATCATTCTCCATTGGTCAAATCCATTTTATGAATCCCATTTTATCATTTTCTCTTAAAATTAAGTGAAACTTATTTCCCATTTCTTTTTATCATTTTCTCTTACTTTATATTAAGAGCTCTAATCCCTTGTTTGGTAGAAGAGAAAAAAAGGAGGGAGATGAGATGTGGAGGGGTGATGTCCCCTCTAGGCCCACCAAATCTCGTTCTCCCAAATCCCGTTCTCCCATTTTGAAGAGATTAAAGAGGAAAAAAAAAACAGGAGAACGAATTGGCATATTTATTCTTCTAATATAGTATTAAAAAAATATTAAAATATATAATATAATAATTTTAGAAATAAGTATTCTCAATTCTTTATACTTTTCATCTTTTTACTAAATAATTTTAAAGATTATCATTCTTCTCCTTTCTTTTCATTCTCCTTTTCCCCCTAAGTTCTTCATCTTTCCTACTCTCACTCCCTCCAATCAAATCAAACGCAGCTTAGTCAAGTGAAGCTTATTTTCTATTTCTTTCTAAATTTTTAGTTCTTTTTATATTAATATGATGTAAGCTAATTTTTCCTTTGCCTCTATATTAAATTCCTGGCTATGCCCTGCACTGACCCTTTATTTGGTGTCTCCAACCTAGTTCGAGCTGATCTTTTGCAGCTAATCTTTCGCAGCTGTTGAATCCTGCATAATTTTTCAAAATCATAATATATGTCTTAGAAATGTAATATTATCTCTCCAAATTTTTATCCATTGCATTTCTTACTATGGAGTTTGGGCCATCAAATATTGTATGACTTGCTTCGAGAGATATTTGACGAAAGAATAAATAGTTTAGACGGTTTGGACTACATAATATTCTCTCATTTCTTACATATACGCTACTAGAATTGAATGATTAAACCAATTTGTGTTTTTATATGGGAAAGAATTAGGAAGAAATTCCTTTCAAAAACAAAAAAAGAAATAGGAAGAAATTTTGCTACTTACCACTCAATGATATTTTTCAATAGATCTCCTCTAAATAGAATCATGTGGTTTGCACAGGAATATTTAATAACGCAAATTAAAGGAGTTGTGAAAGGAGAACCAAAAGTGATTACAATTTTTTGAGGGAAAAGAAAAAGATTACAATTTTGATAATTTGGGACTTAAGTGCTACGGAAAAAAAAAATGGAATAAATAAACAAAAACCATAGTGTTACGGCGTTGAAAGGCTGGTGACTCATGTCATATTTTACCTTCAAAATTTTTTGTTTAATACCACCGAGTATGTATGTTAAAGAAAAATTCTAAGCAATTATACAATTTTCAGTGTCAGAGAAGCTCCTTGTATTAAGGTATATTTGGAAAATAAAAAATAAAAAAGAGAGATATTCTATCTTATTTAAGAGCATGAGCTGGAAGCCTGTAACTTCCTTCAAATGGACAAAAGAATGTGAGGTACTTTTTCCGCAATCCAAAAGTAATCAAATTCAGTTATCCTATAAACAGACATGCTTTCCATAATCCACAAATAATGATTAAAATATATATCAGGGCAACATATAACTAAACTCATCCACAACAATACAAGATTGGTAGTGCAATAACTAAAAATGTATATAATTGATAGTATATTCAAAGGTACAAAGACTACCACATTTTTTTCTTTTTTTTTTTTTTTTTTTTTGGGCTCCTGGTAAGATTACCACTAACTAAAATGTAATAAACTTTCCTCTTGGTTTCTCTAATTTTCTTTTGCTGCATTGGTTCAGCTCCCACTAACATGAGATACAGGCAGCTCCACCAAAAGCCTTTCCATATGCCTTTGCTTACACCTATTCAAGCACCAATCTGAGAATCCTGAAACCCTTTAACATCACCTCTTCAGGGTCATGCTCACCACATATTTTCTCGTCTTTCATTTAACATCCATTGTTGAGTCCAAAGCCTTTTTTTTCCCCCCATTATTATTAACTCATGTCCTCTTTCACCATTTGAGCGAACACCTTGCTCATTGAAACATCAGCAAGGTCGCCTAAACTCACTGAGCTGATCTCTGCAGTGGACAAAATACATGTAGTTTCTAACTCATTGACATCAGAAGAATATAGCTCACCATTAATACCATTTGGAGTTTGATCAGCTCCCTGTAGTTGAAGCACATATTCCAAGTTCCACAACACATCTCCCATTGTTGGTCGAGAAACGCCTCTTTCTGCTAAACATTTCTCCACCAACTCTCCAAATTTTGCCACTGATTCCGGCTTTGTTTGACCTGCAAGGCGATGGTCGATGATTTCCCCAAGTTGGCCTCTTTTCTGATATTTCATCGCCCAATCGATTAGATTCACCTTCTCCCTCGAAAGAGATGGATCAATAACAGGTCTCCCACAAACGACTTCTAGCATGACCACTCCAAAGGAATACACATCTGATTTTTCTGTCAGTTGTTGCGTAATCAAGTACTCAGGATCAAGATATCCAAAGCTTCCCTTAACTGCTGTACTAACATGTGTCTGATCAATACCGGGAACTGTCTTTGAGAGTCCGAAATCAGCAACCTTAGCCATGAAATTCTCATCTAGAAGTATGTTTGCAGACTTGACATCCCTATGAATGATTGCCTTGGCAGGGCCAGTGTGAAGATAGTGAAGTCCTCTAGCAGATCCAATGCATATCTGAAGCCTTTGTTTCCAACTTAAGCTTGGAACATCTGAGCCATACAGATGATCCTTGAGTGTCCCATTTTCCATGTACTCGTAAATTATGATCATCTCATTTTGCTCATCGCAGTAGCCGATCAACGACACCAAATGGCGATGGCGGAACTGGGATAACATTTCGATTTCGGTCCTGAACTCAGCAAGACCTCGATTTGATTGAGAAAATCCCCTCTTAACAGCCACTTTGGTGTTGCCTCTAAGAACTCCTTTGTAAACCTTCCCAAAGCCACCAACCCCAATAACCAAGTTTTCGCTAAAGTTATTAGTAGCCTCTAGAATCGCTAATAGAGGCAAGCGGTGAACTATTTCCGAGCCAGCAAATGTACCATTGCAATTGACAGCACCACCCTCTGTCTTTGAGTGGCTAACAAGTCCGAGTCTTCGCCTTCTTCTGCAGAACAAAAAGAGAACCGAACCCAAAACAACAGCAACAAAAAGTCCAGCAGCCAAGCCAGCTATAACAATGATTTTCCACTTGGAATTTTTAGTTGGTAAAGAGTCCAGAACATCAAGGCTTCGATGGGAATTACTTATCTTCATGATTTCAACCCCATTGAGGAAGCCATTTGCATAAATATCATCTGGACTAATACGACCAAGGCTTACTTTTAGCTTTGAGTTGTCATTTACCTTCACAACAATATCCATATAATATGGGGCACCAAAAACATCCGATGCTTGATTGGTTATATCAGCATAGTTAGAAACAAACCAGGAGTTGATATAGACATTAAACGAGGGGCTTTGAGCAGAAGCATTTACTATGTCACAGAAGTGAAACCTCACCAGATATTCAAAGCCTTGATCAACATCAAAATGCCATGTAACATTGGCGTACGACGGATCTCCTCCATCCGAGTTCAACTTAGATGCAGTGCCATAAACATCTCGGGGAGCAGTCTCCTCCTTTGAGGTTCCTTTCGAATAATCGACAACTGCATTTGACACAAAAAACTTTGCATTGTCATGTAAAAAAAAGGGTTCATCAGAAACCCAAGATCGCCAAAGCGTGTCGTTTTGGGGAGACACTACTTGACCACCCATGTTCACCCTCATAACCGTCTCTAATGCTTGCCTCTGCAAGTCCCTTTGATTTTCATGCAAACCAACACCTCTCGCAACCTCGGGAAGGAGGTTATCCGGTTGCGAAACGACTTCTAAGGCGTTTATGAAAGCAATGGAATTGGCAGAAGGCGTAAAAGTGAGAACAAGACTGTTGGAACCTATGTTCAAAGAGTATTCCATGATTTTAGAACCATTCCCTATACGCAACTTTTTGAAAAGGGTAAAACCTTGAGCTGAAACAGAGAACTTGGCTGAGCTCAGGTTGTAGTTATCAGAAACAAAAGGGAAGAAATGGAGGCGAATCCAATGTGGACCGGGTTTTTCGATTGGAAAAGTGTAATGGGAGACTCCATTGAACAGTCTTGCAGTTTGATACAGATTGGAACCATAGGTGGAAGAAGACAGTGAGCTTGAATTTGCACTGAGAAAGACTCTTTGAGGGGTTACAAGGACATTAGACTCAGAATCATCAGCTATGAATACACGATTGCCAACTAATGCTTTCGACGAGGAACCGCAGTCTATGAGATAAGTATCAATAGGGGCAAATTTTGATGAAACGCTTAAAAAAAAAGAGCTAAACAAAACCAAGAAAAACGACCCAATAGCCTCATAACCGAACATAACTAGAGTCTTGAGAGAAATAGGGAGTTGGGTTCTTGAAATAAAGCTGAGATTTAAACCAGATTGATAACAACGACAGAATACTACAACAAAAAATTGGCAACAGCGGCCAATAGACAAAGCTTTTAGATTCTGATAAAGAAGTTTACGGACAATTAAAACAGCCAAAACAAAGAGTACCCGACAAAGAAATCCATTAAAATAGGCAAGTCAAAGCAAAAAGGACCAGTTTCATGATTCACCAGAGATCACATTAAAGAACCGGGCTACACAGACAAACTCAGCTTCCTTAATTAAAAACCCAGATACAAAATGCATAAATAAAGAGAAAAAGACTAGAAGACTCTCACTGTCATGAACTCCTCAACTTGTTCGGTCAAAACATAAATGAGAACACTCGAACACAAGTTGGACATTGAGACCACCAACATAAACAACTAAACTGATAACGACACGACCCACCTAAAAGATTTTTCCTTATTTAAAAAAAAAAATTGAAAACGTTTGGTTTTGACAAATTCAGATAACAGTGCGGAAAGAAACAAAAGGGCACAAGGGAAATCGAGAGAAGAAGATAAGGGTAGTCAAAAGCTGCTTTGAATGGACAACATTATTGAGTATAACAGCTCATAGTCTCATGCCATTATATGTACCGATGCCTCACCTGCTCATAAAAAAACAAGCCGTTATTATATGTTACTTCCTGAGATGGTTCCTTTCTCCGAGCTCCTTGCGACTAAGAAAGAGACAATAGAGAGAATATTTTGGTGGCATATTTGGTCGTGACGGACCAACCTATACCATTATACTCATCCAGCATTAATTAAATTTAAAATTAAAAAAAAAAAAAAAAAAACTAGATTTAATATCTATGCCAGTCCAAAAAAAATAAATAGATGATTAGGATAATAATAATTGGAATAATTAAATTAGAGAGAACATCATGCTCTTTTCTGAGTCTTGTCGTTACCTCATCGTACCGTGTAACGCGGTTTCGTCAACCACCCGGCGATACAGTGGATTGAGTGTAAAGAATCTGCTGCGCTCGAGCTCCTTTGAGCTTTTCTTGGTATGTTGTGCTGACCAATGGTAGGAGGGCATGTGGAATTGGGATGTGGGATTTTGGGTCTTGGTTTGAACTGTGCACGGCTTGGATTCTGATGTTGGGCTTTATGGCCTTATGGGGAAGTTGAGTGTTGTTCACCGAAAGTGAGTGTACGGATGTCTAGTAGTGGGCCCTGAAAGGATGTTCGGTTACCGGGATGGGCCCTCTTTTGGAGGAATGGTGGGTGTTCTTGTTGTTATGCGGTGGGGACCCGCTTGTTTACGCCAAAATGTCATCGAGTCATAAACAATAATTACCGAGTCAATTAACCGAGTAAGTGTGTGACTGTTAAGGTAATTATCTAAAATGTTACTAATGACCACCAAAAAAATAACTAAACTAAAATTTGGAAATTTGTGTATCTGTCTTTTTTTTTTTTACGATTTGTTCTGTTTATGTTTTTTTTTTCTTTTTATAGCTAAATAGACAAATATATGTATTTTTATACTTATATATCTATTATATATGAACTTTAGTTAGTACCGAGTATATTAGATTTTATATTAGGTATACTAATATAAATATCATTTTACTATAGCATTTTAAAAAACAGACATTTACAAGATTCGATCATTAAACTATATAATCCATTTTTATCATTTCATTTTATTGAAATAGTAATTACTTATTTAAATTATAAAGAATAGCATAAGAAAGTGGTATAAATTTTATTGGTTTTTTTAGTGAATGTCACTGTATTTTTGATAAATCAAAAAATGGTGGTGTATCTGAGTAGTTTTTTGCTTTTTCGTTTTTATTTTTAGTAGTAATAGTAGTATTAGGACTGCTAACTTTAGTCCCAAATTTTTTTTAACCAAAAGAATTGTCACTGTTTAATTGGATTACCTCATATGAGTACCTTATTCAAATAGAAAGTGATATTAATGTCATTGTCAAGTATAATCTACGATATAGCTTTCAAAAAAACAAAATCTACATTGTAGTAATCACAAAAGAATGTCAACTATCACGGTAAAAAAGTTGGGATTAGAACATGTATCCACAATATTATTCTTCCTTTTTCTTGTTCTAATGTTTATGAGATGTAAATATGTTTAACGTAATAATTATTTTACGAAACGCCTTAATTTGAAGACATGGCATTGCTCAATAAGGATAGAAATATGTGCATTACAGACGCTTGAAATCTATATTGCATACAAAGCAAGAAAAAAATTATTTTGATAACTAATTACAGAAAAATTAATTAATTTTTTAGTCACTACAGAGATGTCAGAGTAATTTCTTTAAATTCTGTTATTGCCAAATGGTTTGGAACCAGATTGGGCTTCTTTACAAAATTCAAGGCCCAAAGTACGAAAAGTTGAAACATTCTGGATGGGCTGAATTTCAGGAAAATTTCCGAATTTATTTAAAAAAACATGTCACTCTTAAAAGTTTATTTATAAAATTACCAATTTTTCCTTCAAATTATTATTTTCAACTATACTCGAGATAATTAGTTATACTCAAGATAATTAGTCAATTTGATTGGTTACTTCAAGTAATCATCACTTAATAAAAAGTGGTATTTTAAAATACTTTTAAAATTATTATTTTTTTAATTAAAATTTAAAAATTTTCAAACAATTTTAAAATCGGAGATTTTTCAAATTTTTTAAAAAATTACCATAAAATATCAAATTTCCTCAAATCTCGAAGTATATGAAAGTTATACCAAATAATCTAAAATTAAAAGCACACATAACATAATTTTATATTTATTTAGAACTTCTTAGGAAATAGCCTTTATTCCAAAGGCTAAAAGGGAAAAGTATTTTGGTCATTTTTTTCCCCAAATTATATGTTCTCGGATGAAATTATATCCTTATGTTACAATCCCAATCCCAATCCCAAAACACCAGCTGACGAACTGTAGTAGTTTCTAATAATGTGAGGTTGAATTATTATAAATCTAAAAGGAGAGATATACTCGTAATTCACACTAATTAGATTAGAGTTCGTAGCCGTTTTCAAAATGCAACTCTTAAATCACTTTTGTTAGTAAGCTGCATTATTTGATTACAACTACCATGTGAATATTTTAAGCGGGGAGGAAAAAAAAGAAAAAGAAAACCATGTGAATATGCCATTAAGAAAGAAGAAAAAAGGAAGCAACTGTATTAAAATTCTCAATCAAATAAAAAAAAAAACGCACATTGACTTTCATTTATTAAAAATAGTCAAGAAAATAAAGTTACAGAGTAAATAAATTACGTGAGCAAGTAGGGAATTCATTTTGTTTCGCAATTTTCCAGTTTCCTTCTTATTTCACTTGAACAAACTTTTCAGCTTCAGTAGTAGTAGTATTAGTCGCAGTAGCAATAGTAGTGTTCTCTTTAAGAAGTTCCGAAAGCCTTGAGGCCACACTTCGCCTTGCCTCGGGAGAAACTCCATTCTTACCTATAATCGACTCTAGCACTGCTTCTGAAAGTAGTTTGTTCTCTATTACAGCATTCCCTGCTTCTGGTATGCTTTCATCTTTGGAGAAGCTTATCTATTTTTTTTTAAATAAAGAAATAAATAAAAATATGTGTTATTGAGCATCTAAGTATGTTAAAGTCGATTAGAAATACTTGTATACACTGTCTATTATGTCATATACATTATTAATTTTAAAGCACGTCTATTGTCACTCCATGTCTACTCTCTCATCCCCATTTTTATAGATTTTTTATTACAAGAAAGACCTTAAATGAAATTATACCTTTAGTACTAAAATTGTTTTTTTCAAAACAAAAATCTATTTTCACGCTATTTAAATGCTTAAGGAAAAAAAATAAAAAATAAAAACTCTTCCAGCTCTTTCTTAAACTCAGTTCATCTTGAACCGTAATCCCCTTGTAAATTGCATAAGTGATTATAGCCTAATTAAATTATTTTGTATCATTATACAGGAGGTATCATGGCAGACAGTGAGATGATTGAGTCGGAAGCTTGGAATACTAAAACAGTTTTTTTTTTTTTTCCAATGTATTGATTTAATTTTAGATTAACTCAGTTTTTCCTTCCAAAAAAAGTATAGGATCGCACTTGGAAGGTATAAATCAAGTTAAAAATGTATCCTAATATCAGGTTTTTTACTTTCTTGTTCTAATATCTGAAAAATGTCTGGGCAACAGCAAATATTTTAGTTTGGTATCGATGAGGAGCCTTTTTTTTTTTTTTTTTTTTTTTGAAAAAGAAGGGTGGCAATAAATAATACAAATAGTGAAAATGTAAATATTGAAATTTTTCATTGGGTGGAAGATGGGTGAAAAGAATGAAAGAGAAGAAGAGTAGGAAAATAAATGATAAGTCTGAATAGAGAAGGAGAAAAACATGAGAGAGTGTTGGGTGAGAAGAGAGCAGAAGAATATGAGAAAGTGGAGGTGGGGGAAAAAAAAAAAAAAGAAGAAGAACATTAGATTAGGGGATAATTCTGGAAAAAAAAAAAAAAAAAGGTTGTCAAAAGTAGTAATTAGCTTTCTATTATTTTTTTCTTAATAAAAATAGTAGTTAATTTTTAAATACTATTTAAATGCGTGGCTTTAAAAATATGACAGAGAGAATAGACAACAGAGCGACAATAAAAACACGCCCCCTTAATGAAACGATATTACGAGTGTTTAGTACCCTTATTAGAAATTTGACTTGGTTACAACCGACAATCACGCTGAAGTCCAAATCTCAACACATTAGATGTACTCAACTAAAAATGAAAAAGAATCTCGGGGACCGCATTTGAGGTTGGCTGGCACGTTAAAATAAATAGTAAATCCATATCTCATCGTCATAAGCTATCTAATTACCAATTAGACTCGTTCAATAAAAAAGTTTACAGTTAAATCCGGATCTCAACATCAAAAGTTACCTAGTCAATAGCTATCGATCAAATTACGGTACTTCAATGAATTAACATCTAAAATTACCAAATTGTCGTTGTAGTTGTAAATATAATAAAAAAACAATTTTGGAATTTTTTCTAACAAAATCAAAATAAAAATTGAAAACTAAAAGTTTTTGATATCAACATTTTAGGAGATAATGTAAGTGTGATATACTAACCGTTAAAGACCCGGAGGGTGATTGAGTGAAAAGAACAGAGGAGCCAGGTGCAAAATTCTGATCCTTGAACACCTCAAGGAACTTCTCAATGGCTTTGGCCTCTGCGTCAGTGTAAATTCCAAAAGATTTCCATATGGCTACGCAATTCTCGGATACTTTCTCCGAGTACTGCTGCCCCGTCAATGGCAATATCATCGTTATCCGAGTGAATTTCTCAAAAGGGCCTATAATTTCACCAAATTAAAAAATCAGCCCCAACAGACCAGACTCATTTATTTATTTATTTACGATTTTTTGTCCTTATATTTTAAAGCACAAACAAAGTTACCAGTCACAATGTCGCGGAAGAACTCGACGGACTCCGTCAACTCCTCCGCCGTCTTGTTACTCCATTTACCCGCGAGCCACGTCACGGCGTTATCCTCTAAGTAAACTCCGATCGCCGTGAACTTAACGAAGTTTCCCTGGATTTCAATCCCTCTTGCTCCTATGAATTCAATTAATTAGAAATGAACCCCATTAAAATTGCGGAAATTCGTTAACTGGACCGGACGATTGTGTATAGTCACATATGAAGTACCTGCGCCGCCGAGAGACAGAGCCTTTGCAGATCCCGGAGGCGTCACCGCCGGCGGAAAAGTCGCCGTCTCGATCTGTACTCCGGTGAGGGTCGACGGTGCCGGAGCCATTTGGTTAATATTTTTTTTTTTATTGTTAATTAATATAATTTTGTTGAGGAAGTTGGGATGAATGGTTTAGTTCTATATTACAAGTGTGTGTGACTATAAGTCGTAAGGAATTTATAGAGAGAGTTTTTGACGTTTTGTTTTGAGACTCATATTTGGACTGTGGTGCAGAATAAAAGGGAGAGGGAAAAAATATATATTAAAATCATATAAACAATTGCAAAAGAGACAATGAAATGAAAAAATATTGGTTGTATTGTATGTAAGGAGAGACAGATATCTCGAGCGAAAATTGTTTTAATCAATCAATGCGGAAGTTGAATTATCAGACCGTTTGGTTTGGTTTGCTAATTCTGTGCCATTCAAATGTTATACGAACGAGTATTTATTTAAATAATTTTAATTTTGTTATTTAAATGATTTATTAAAATAAATATTTTTTTCTACAAATTTAATTTTTTTTTATTTAAATAAATTATTAGAATATATTTTTTCTTCTTAGAAAATAATATATTTTTTAAAATAATGAATTCTAATAAATCATATTTTAATTATAATTTATTTTACTTCCAACATTTCCTATTTAAATTATTATTTGCGTACTAAATTTTTAAATAATAATAAAGAGTTTGAGAATCTCTAAGGCTCTCCAACTCTCATCTCCATCCCTCAATCACTCGTACCAAACAAAATAATTTTATTTTACCTCTATCTTCGCCTCTCTCCGTCCTCCACGAATCCTCCTCCCAAACGTAGCCGGTAGTAAATGACGTGGACCCATATTCCGCAGACAATTATTATTATTATAATTATTATTATTATTTTGAAATCTTCCCCAACAACTAATTAGGTGCGAAGAAGAGAGTAGATGGGTGAATTGTGCACGTGCGTTGTATAAGTGGTCACGTGGAGGAATGGGCAGCTGAAAACGTGGAGTTGAGAATTACCAGTAACTCTACCAGTTCTTTTACAATGGGACCTGTAAACGTGGTCGTGAGGAACACACGGGCGGGCCCCGTATATCTTTGGGAAAAGCAAGATATTAATTTTTTTCTTTTTATTAACAAAAGTAAGCTATTAATTCGGTCTAAAATAAACTTTAATAAAAACAACGTTATATATATTACAAAATAACATAGCGCAGAGCTTGAAGATATTGTATTTATTTTGGTTATAGTAAAATATTTAGGTCATGGATTCACGGGAAGAAGATTGGCAGGGTCAGCATTAAAGTTCATTGTCATGCGTGCCAATTAGGGCCATAGTTGAATTTTAGGTTTTTTTTTTTTTTTTTAATTACTAAAAAAGAGAGGAAGAGGCGCCGGTGGCTGCAGGAGTTTCAACCGGTTCAAATGTTTTCCAAAATTTTACAGACAAATCGTCATTATTGGACGATTGAGTGAGTTAGGATAATCAAGGTTTTGTGGCAAAATCATAATTCAAAGTATATGAGTTAAATTTTGGTCCGTAGAAGTTAAAACTACTTTCAAAAATAGACATTATTAAGTTGAAAAATACTAAAGAGCACTTATTGTGTTATGAGTCCTGTGACAATATTTTAACTTTGGGTATAGGTCTCATCCAGTATTATCCTAATCAATTTGGTCGTAAATTGAACATGCATATCCTATAATATTTTGCCATAGTTACGTTCGACTTTATTACGCTAAATTAATTTAAAATGTTTTTTTCACCTACTTAAGACACTTTTTATATTACAAGATATTATATTACAACTCACAACAAATTTGGATAAACATCATTATTAAAATAAAACTTATACAAACAACAATTATTGAAAAATGGGATTTTTGGCACTGTAAATATAAAACTGTTTTATGTTTTTAAAAATGTATAACTGATCTTTGGGAATAAGCGAGTGTGTGGTATTATTCTTTATGAATGGTTTTTAAAAATATAGTAACAAAAAAAAATCAAAGAACTACAAATTGTTCTTTTCAGTATACAAATTGTTCTTTTCAGTATTTTCTTAAGAAAAAAATTGTAAAAAATGTGTTCTCTCTCATGACTTTTCTTCTAGTTATTTTTTTCTCTACTCATTCTTCATAGTCACTTTCTCTGTTATTACTTTCATCACTTTTTCTCGTCATTCTTAGTTGATGGTTTTTGTATCATCATTCTCTCTCACGATTTTATCTATCTTCATGCATGCATTCTCGTTACTTTCTTCCCCTTTACGTATTCTCATTATTTTTTTGTCTTTATTTTATGAGAATTAAATGAGTTATGTTTATACGGGTCAAATATACAACATAATTTAAGCCTAATATCATTGTTGTTTATACATTAAAATGCCAACTATAAGCCTAAAACCAATTCATAAATATAAATAAATAAATATCATTAAAAACATATAAATGAAAATATTTAATTAATATTTCTAAAAATTTTAATTAAGAAATATATTTAAAATTATATATAGATTGACTACATGTGGGCCTAATGTGGGCTAATAAAAATATAGGTCGGGCATGTGGGCCTATTACTAGGGATCAGCCCGACCTCTATTATATGTAACGGGTCGGCCAAAGCCCACATTATGTAAGCATATGCTGGATCGGTACTATATTTTTTATTCGGAATATGGGTCGACCCACAAAACCCTACACACATTCACATTTTTACTCATTTATGAGTTTAGGATTGTAATTTGATTCACAACGAAGAGTGAGCAATCAGTTGGTGATGACTCGCATGTAGAAGTAGTTCATACTTGATGAAGTCATTGGTGGACTGAGTGGGTCAATGGGGTTTAGGTGGGTACATGGTCGGGCTCACGGTAAATCTTGATTGATGAGTTGGTGTTGCTAGGTGGAGTAGATAGTGCAAGTAAGTTTTGTGGAGATAGGGCATGCTAAGGGCGGTCCAGAGTTGATTGCTACAACTGGGATATTAAGATTATACCCCAAAAATGTTTATTATTTATTGATATTTATTGAATATTTTGAATATTTAACAAAAGATAACTTATACATAGTATTTATGATAATATTTTGATTATTAGTACAATAGTAAATGTCAAAAGGTTCCATGATTTATTCATTAGAGATTTATTTTAATAAAATTGTTTATTAAAGATAAGACATATTTTCTCTAATTAAATCAAATAAGTTTGTTCACAATTAATAAGTGGAGCTGAACACTTCTCTTAGATCGTATTGTAAGACTTTGTGCCTGTATAGTGTGTCTTAATCTATATTGGTGTGACCATGTGCAAAAAATCTTGATGTGTAAACATTAAACATAGACCATATGAAATATGCCATTGTAATAAGTGTCGTTGACAAGAACATATTTTCACAAACTTAATAATTAAAGCATGTTTTTCTTAATCTAGAAAAAAGTAATGAACTCGTGTTAATAATTTGTATTATTTGAGATGTTAAAAGCTACGGATCAATAAATTAACAATCTAGAGCCTGACATTTTAGTAATAAATTATTATGAGCATTGGGAATATATAATTATGAATATGGAATCCATAACTCTATTATATAGAGAAGTGAATACCGCTTTGAAGAGCTATAGAAGTTCTAATAATTTAAATCTTAACTAAGTAATTAATAAAATTAGATATTTTATTAATTGGAGACTTTTTGTAAGTATGGTCATCTATTAGATATAGTATTGTATCAAGTAATTAAAAGATATAATTAGATAGGCAAAACAATAATTTTACCTAGCTCAAATTATCAGTTTTTATGTAGGGATATTGTAGGAAAAAATAATCTAACACTTAGGAAAATCATGCATGCATGCAGATATGGAAAATACATGATCATATCATAAAAGTAGCGGAAAAATTAGCGGATTTAGGTTTTAAAATTTTTACATGAAAATAGTTTTTCATAACCATATAACACACATGCATTATATACAGGATCATGTATAACATAAATCAAATCTAGATACAAAATCTCTAGAGATGAGATTAGGGTTTACCTCTTGTAGTATGTTCCTCCTTGATCTCCTTGTTGATGGTGATCAGACCTCCAATCCTAGATCTTCTTGTCTATGCTCTTGCTTTTGATTGATGAGATGAGTGGGCACCAAGTTGAAACCTATGTAGGAGAATGATCAAGAACGCCTTTTTGATCCTATGGAATACTGGGATGTGAGATGGAACTGTGAGATGATAGGAAACTTTTTCTCTCTCACTTAGCATAGGGTGACCGAATTCTCCTCTTTCCATGTGCCTTATGCGTGTGATTCTCTAATAGTTATTATGTAGTTTTTTTTTCCTCATATATCTTATATATATAAGACCCAAAACTGCTAACCCTAATCCAATTAGGATTGGGCTTGTTCTCTAATTTGGGCTTTGGGTATATTTTTTATAAATATGTTCAACTCATGAAACTTATTTATAAAAATACCAACTTTTGTGTAGAATTATTATTTTACATAGTTTCGTGAAACTAATTTCACAAATACCACCAACCAATTAATAAGCTTAATTGAGCTAGACAATGGACCTACTGGATCCAAAAAATCTAAACTCTAATAATATGATAAATACATAATAACTCTTATTATGGTATTTATATATATATATATATATATATATATATATATTATTAGTAAATGGGGCACTACACTAAAACCCAATACTGCACTCTTAGATTAAAAGTCATGCCTTTTATAGAGATTTAATCAAGTAACCTTGATTAACCGATCCATTTAGCATATTCTATATCAAATATAGAATCCCTATACAATGTCATAGTTGGATAAGTGAAATTACCGTAATACCCCTCCAACACCTATTTACTTTTAAGTTACCATATTTCTATCAAGGAATAATGTTGTCGATAATTTTATTCTCAATGGCTATTTAGACAAAATTATCAACCAATTCACAAGGTGAATACTAAGATCTTAGATTTAATTATTCCATAAATCTTGAAAGAACCTAAAGTGACATTAATATACAGTGTCCTTAACTATTTGGTGTTCCCACTAATTCATAAGTCATAACCTCCAATATGCCAGAATTCACCTCTAATTTCATAGAGGTTAGTATTTTAACAAATCAAAAAGCTATAACCCATGAAAGCAAGTCCAGTCAAACATCAAGGATTAAGATCTATATGTTAAGAACTAGTTTGTGATAATATAAGAATTGAGTTACGGCACTCCAATTCTTTATATTACCTAGTCCAGTTCAATACACATAACTTGTTTATGTTGTATTAGTGTTTCTATCAGAAGTCAGACACTTCAATGATTTGAGACACATCATTCCTGTTGAGATAGACAAACACTACAACCTATAGTAAATAAAGTATTCTATCTTTATTTACAGATTGTAAACTTTTTCATTTAGACTTAGATGAAGAAACAAGTCTCCCCATAATTAACACTTAATCATGTTTGTTTCTTTATACACATATAAAATCGTGGAATCTTTTTCAAATGAATAAACTATTCAACTAAGATAGTTTAATCTAGCAAATATTATAATTGCATATAAGAGAAAATTGTTTATACTTAAAAGGGTAAAATTGGAAATCTGCTTTTTCGGGCAAAAATCCCAACAGATATATATGCCCATATTAATTATCTAATGGATATAATTTTAATTATAAAGTATCTTATGATATTTATTTAATTTAACAGTACAATTTGGATCTTTAGTGGAATAAGTCCATAACTAATAGTATAAGCCTATTTATATTAAGAGTTAATTGTAACTGAGTCTTTATCTATTAGAGCTTGAATTAAATAAGTCTATTTGGATCCCTAACCTACACCAATATCTCGGGCTACATGAGATCAATTGGGCTCAAATAGTTTTCTAGGTAATCATACGAAAAGGAGAAAAAAGTGCGTTAGCAAGATGGACTTTTAGGGCCTATCACTTACTCCTTAGAGCAAGTAAATTTCGGCCAGCCTTAATGCCTACTAGGGCTGGTTGAAATTTTCCTTGTGAGGATAGACTTCTCCTCCACATTATTGTGAGTTATTTCAGTTTTGACGAAAATATTAGTTACAGAAAACTGAGAGAAAAGTAAGAGAGAAAAATTCTTAGAGCCACCATTGGAGGTCATTGGAGTTCTTAAATTCTTATCTAGAAGTTGATCACGATCGATGTGTCCACTCACCTCTACAATTACAAGCTTAGTGCATAGGAAGAAAAATTCATTGGTTGAGGTACACACTCTCTTGCATATATTTAGACCATAACAAAGATCTTAAAAGATTTTATAAAAACTATAATTTGGAAAAAAAATTGTTTTCTATGCTTCCATTCATCTTTAGTTTTATCATATTTTTTGTAAATAATTATCAACTTGAGGTCCATTGTTGTCATGAGAAATGCATCAAATTATAGGAAAGAATGGCACGCACAAGCGTGGTAGTGGCACAAATAAGTAGGACAAATGATATGGGCTAAGGCCATGTAGGCAATAAAAAAATGGTGGTGGTGGCTAGTAGTAGATAAGTTGGGATTTAATGAGCAAGATGAGGGTATCTAAGTCATTTAGATATATGACATTCTAATAAGAGTTAATTTTGATAATATTTATGAATAAGTCTCTTTTGTCACGACGAGGGCACTAATAGACTATATAGATGTAACAACTTCAAATAAAAAAGAATGATAAACGTGCTCTAAATGACCTAAACATAACAATCGCCAATTTAATAAAAATTTAATTTAACTAAAAGTAACTCCATTTTTGGTATAGATATTTAGGTAGAATACATTCCAAGTTGTATTAAATAAGAAATTAAAAATAATATAGAAAAAATATTTGTATGTTGTTTTATCCATTGTAGTTAGTCTAGATTTCACATCCCAAATCAATTGACAAATAGATCAAAAAATTTAGATTATCAAACCGACCAAGTTATTGGAAATGATATGCTTTGGATCCCACTTTTCTAATAACATATGATATGGCAAGTGAATTATCATTATTTAATTGGTGAATATTATTTAAACTATTAGTAATAAAATTTAATCTACTAATTGAATAATGACAAATCATATATCACGTCAAGTAGTATTAAAAAAAATTGGATAATAGGTGGGAAAACTCCTAGCACTATCCAAACCAATTGGTATAATTTAACTTGATTGGTATTATTATTTTCTAAGCGCTTATACAAGGTTTTAATTTTTTTTTTTTAAAAAAGCAATACCTTGAGCTAATTTAATAGAAGGTATAACAAGGGTACATTAAAATTTTAGAAATAAACTAATACCATAAAAAACAATTTAAAACTTATAATGATGTTATTATGAATTTATGATTTTTATATTGACCTTTCAAGTACAATCTATATATCTATATATATATATAATATTAAGGTTAAAGCAGAGAGAAATTATAAAAGCTCTGATAACTACTTTGATCCCAATTCTATTTTTAAAATTTTTAGAAAATATTTAATTTTTTTATGATATGACCGGTCTAATATCATTTTTCTTTACTATCATTAGTTCTATTATATATTATAAAATATAATTTAATAACAATGATTAGTTATTTATTTAATAATTGAAACTTTGTTACGTTTAATGTTTTTTTCTTAAAAAATACATTGAACTTACATTTATCATTTATATATATATATATATTTATATTTATAGTCTTATTTGGCCCTTCAATGAGTTTACCTCTGAAATCTAAATTGTGGCAATGAAGTATATGCAAACTGATGCTCTACTATAATATAAAGTTCTATTTTGTCTTTGCATTTTTTTTTATAGAATTATAGTAATAATACCCTTCCAAAAAAGGCATTATAATTATGACATTATTACTATTATCATGATTATTGTTTTGTTAATACTATTATTATTATTACAATTATTATTTTGTTAAAATCTCTATTATGTAATATTACAATTTTTTGATGGTAAAGATGGGAGAAAGGAGACGACCAGAGTGGTATCTCTCCTTAGGTATGACCATAAGAGTTTCCAATTTTACTAACGAATTGTTTGTTGAGGACTCTTTGGATGGGTCTGACCCCATTAGGAAGATAGAACGCGTCATCCTACCCTCATTGAATGTAGCTGCTAGTAAGGCATGTGTGGAGTGTAGGATGTAATATTATAATTATACATAAAATTGGAATATTATTCTTTTCTTTTTCCCCTTGAAAAATTAGGTTAATGCGTACCGTTATAAATAAAAAGAAACTAATAATTGGATCAATTAATTAAGCTAGAGGCATAGTGGATAACACAATAGAGAGAAAACAGGATAAAGAGTGCGTGTAGATCATGCTATAATTCTTTAGTTTTATTTTATTAATTTTGGTGTGACGTGTAAAGAAGGTCTTTTAAAAAAAATTATATTTGTCATTATCTTAATAGATTTACTATTAGTATTTATTTTAATACATTGGATATTTATTTAATAATTGAAACTTTGTTACGTTTAATATTTTCTTTTAAAAAATACATTGAACCTATATTTACTATTTATATATTTATATTATCAGTAATACATTGAATTTATAAAATTATTACCTTTTATGATTTTTTTTTTAAATTATAATTTTCATTGTCTTAATAGATTTACTATTTATATTTTTTTTTCTCTTTTTTTCTTATAATACATTGAACCACTGTTACGTTAAGGTTTTTTTTTTTATAAAAAAAATACATTGAACCTTTTGTTACATTTAAGTTTAATTTTTTTTTTCTAATTCCCAAATAATTTTCCCTATCTTTATTTATTTACTTTAGAAAGTAGAGATAATTTATTCTCTGTAATTAATTGAACCAAACCTAAAAGTTAGATTAGATGTATCCTTCAACAATAAAAGAATAAATAACACTTCTAATTCCAATATGTTGTTACTAAAGTCAGTTACTGCTATATATATATAAATCTTCAAATTGGTCACCATTTCAATTTTTGAAATAGGTATATTTTTTAGATTTTTTTTATTTTGATTTCCTTTAACAGTTTTATATGCTGCTTATAATTTGTTTTTGACATGTATTAAAACTATGATATTGTATCTATTTTTTATGTAGGAAAATATGTCATATACATTGTTTCAAGATCTCAGGCCTACAAGAGATGATTGGACTATAATCTCAAAACAACGGCCATATATTAGAAGGATTTGATATATACCACATATAAAAAAAAAAAAAACTAGGAGAGATATAAGCATAGAAGATCTAATAGAACAATTGTTATCAAAATAATCACTTCCTTCTTTATTATTTGAATTTAAATTTTGTGTAAGAATTTTTCTAATAACAATATTTATTTTTCCCAAAATGAATGAATAACCTAATGACTAAAAAATGTTTTAGTAATTAACACATAAACTTAACGCGGGATTACGACTAGTTTTTCTTATGTTTCTAAGTCTAGGTTTGGGTTTTAGAAGTCAGGCATAATTTTGAGTTTCAAGTTAATTTGATATCCAGAGTATTTCTATCAAATAAAGACCGACGGCATATGTTTTTTATTAAAAAAAATCTTTAAGTTTCACTATTATGGAACATCCCTTGTGTAATCGTAAAATTTTGGGAGGATTTTGTGTAGAAAACAATTTTCCCATCATAAAAATATAAAAACACTACAATTTATCCGATTATACCTGTAATTAGACAAACCAAAACTAAGTAGTTCTAGTAAAAAAATAAAATAAAACAATCCAAACATGAGTTTAGAAAAAAGTTATTTGGAAATATTTTATAAATAAAATAGAAAATCTAATTTAATTCTTAATTATAAAAAAGATTACTGAAATAATGTAGTTTTGATAATTTGGATTTACATTTGCCTGATTAAATGCATAATTTGATAAGATTTAATGTTTGGGTCCTTTTATTAAATTCAAATTTGTCTTCTTGCATAGTGTTGATTGTAAAAATCCGAATTTTTGGGAGGGTAATTTGGACATTTTACCAATTTTCGGATATTATATTAGGTGAATTAATTTGCAAAGGTTTTGTGTAGAAAGACTAAATTGTAAATTTTGTGGGACTAATTTGAAAGGGATTTGAAAAATTGGGGACTGTTGTGCAATTTTAAAAAATTCCATAGTCCCATAAGACAGGGCCATGTGACCTGTTATTTTATGTCCCCCTCTCTTCCCCGACGCTCTCTCTCTCTGTTCACTCTCGGTTGAAGGATCGGCGAGGGCCGCACCGCCGCCCAGGTCGCCGTCCTGCCCGCCAACCACCCGGCACGGGCTTGCCGTGCCGCCAGCCTCTATCGAGGCTTGTTTGCCAGAAAACGTCATTTTCGACCGTTTCAGATTTCTCGACGCCAACGACGATTCTGGCCTCCATTTGACCTATAACTAGGCTCGTTGGATTCATCTTGTCGAGAGGAAGCTCAAGGTATATATATATATTTTAACCCCATAATGCCCGAATCAAAAGTTGCCATTTTTAGAATGTTTTGAGCTTGAGTTGACTTTTTGATCCGGCCGTTAGATTGTATTTTTGTTGTCATTTTTGGATTGTACTCGGAAAATGGGGAAATTGATATATATATATATATATATTGCCTATATTTAGTAATCAACACGAAAATTGAAATTGGACGGCTAAGATTTCCCTCGATTTGTGTGCCACCGGCCCAATATGGGCCCGGACCCAAATTGGATAAGTTATATGTCTAACATAGCTATTTAGGTGCTAGGAATTCAGTGAAGAGGTCCATTTGTGGAATTGAAGTTCCGTTGAGAAGTTAGTTTTTCGCAAGAGGACGATTGAGGGTGTAGAATTGGTTCGTGATCCTTCATATGATCGTCAACGATGCCTTGAGGATTCAATAGCGTAGTATCACTATTCTTGTGAGGTAGGGATTCAGTTATCTTCATTTTATACTATTTTCAAATAAAACTTATTTTCTGTTAACATATGAGAACAAATGCGATTTTTGATTTTCTTGAACATATGTGATGGACTGTGATGGTATGATATATATATATATACTGTATTGCTTTAAAGATTTTTAGAGTGTAGGTTATTTTGGGTATATCAAAAATAGGGTTGTTGTGCTGCCCGTTTTTCTATAAAAACCTAATATACTTATTTTATTGAAAAACTAGAGTATGATTATTTTTACACTTCAGTTTAATGTTGCACGTGTCATAGAATCATACATGAGCACCGTGTTAGCATCGTGGGTTTACAGTATAGCGCTGCGTGCTGTATTGTCGGTGTAGAGTCTGTAAACTCACGCGAGGTTTTGTTACTTTTTATTACCTCCCCATTTGGCAGGCGTAGGCAATTCAGTTGCCCCTCCAGGTTTGGTAGGCGACACATGGTTCTTCCCTCCGGGTATGGGCTTAGGCAGGTTGTTAAGTACATTTAGTTCCATCATCCTGAGTTTCCACAGATGATAGGATGCGAGCTTATGGGTATGGGTTGATTTGTGTCATGTACATCTGAATTGAATGGTTTTGATTATACTGATTTATTTATACATATAGTGATGATTTCCGATTTTGAAATATCATATATATATGTATTGGATTTAAACTAATCATGCGGGAGTTTTCTATTACAAAAATATTTTCGATTGAGGTAATTGTTCTTCCTACTAGGTATTTTATGCTCACGCCTTTCCTCAGGTGGTATCCAGTGCAATTTTGGAGATCAAGAGGAGTAAGAGGCCATCAGGATTGTAGTTCATTATCTTGGTAATGCTTGAAGCGTGTTGTTGTGGTGTTTGGATTGTTTGAGTTTTGTTTTAGCATTAAACCAAGATTACTACTTTCTATTTTGTCTTTGAACTCATGTATGCCATTCTGATGTTTGTTCTGATATGAGTGATGATGATGCTTGAACATATATTTGATTTACATTCTTTTAGTTATTTATTCGATCTATGTTTAATGGTGTATACGAACTATAGGAGAGGTTCACGGGATGGAATTCTAAGTATTTTATTATATTTAAAATGGACTGTTTTATAAAACTAAACATTTTAGGCATTTTCAAATAAATAAAGGAACATCCTTGCGAAATTCCCTTTCTGTCACTAACCCAGATTTTAGGTTATGACAATTGATAAGAATAAGGATATGAATTCAAACATTTCTACTTTTTTTTCCTCAAAAAAGAAAATAATTCAACACTCTCTTTTATCTCTTTCTATACCTACTAGTCTTTTCCAAAAAAGAAGCTCCACTGCTGCTCTTATAGAAGCCGAAAAGGTGTCTCTTTTTCCTTTTTCTTCTACGACTTCCTTTTTCTCCTTCTCTTTGTTCTCCTCCTCTCAAATCTCTCTCATCGACCACTCTCGGGGATGAGAGATTTTTTTTACTTTTTTTTTTCATTTTCTAATAAATCTAGTTATAAATTTAGTTAATAGTTATATATTTTGTACAGATTTTCAAGTCCATTTATTAGATCTTGAATCTTAGATTTTCTTCTTTGATTTATATCTATTAGATGGATGAGTTGTTTTTCTTTTCAATAGATGTGGACCTCAGTATGAAAGTCATATAGTCTATCTTACCAAAAGTGCAGTTCATAAGTAGGTACTTAAAGCAACAATATAACGGTTTGTTGGTTATCCTTGTTATATTTTTTTTCTTGGAAAATTGTGGTAGTCCCTCATTATTTTTTTTTAGAAAATTATAAAAATCCAAAAATCTTGATGTTATTGTATTTGTGATCCATTTTACGTCTCCTAATGATATTTTCAATTGAGGAGCCCGATTTTATCCAAAAAAAAAACCATTCGTATACTCACGTTCAGTTAACAACAACTGAAATTCAATTTTGATTTTATTATCCTTTGTATATTTTATTCTTTGAATTTATCTTCCAAGAGCTATTTTGTTATCTCATGTACTCGATATATACACGATACTCAAATGAAAAAAATATTAGAGAAATTCGCAAATTTTCTCTTCTTTACTTACATTGTTTCCCTAATTCATAATTACGTGCATAGGCGAGATTCGATAATATTAAAATTCTAAAATTTTTATAATAAAAAATATAATTTTGAGAGTTGCTCAGATGTTTTCAAACATGCAAATGTTTTCATCAAAATTTGAAGGTCAAGACTTACTAGGATAATTTATCTATTATTAGCAAATATGAATGTTCATGTGTGTTGTGCGGTCTAAAATCCTAAGGTCGCATAAGGGTTAAGTTCGACCTCCTCCGTGTTGGATATGTGCGACCTCTTCCGCTTAGGTTATATGCAACCTCCTCTGTGTAGTCGTTTGACCTCTTTTGCATAAGTATGTGCGACCTTCTCTGTATAGATTGTGGGCGACCTCTTCCGCAAGAAAAGGGAAACAAGTCTATGCTTCGTCAAACAGGAAACCTGCAGGGAAAGGGAAACATGAGTCCTCTATTTATGATCAACCAGTTACCCGTTTTGAGTGGTTATCCAATTATGTTGTTACTTAAATTGTATTACCCGATTGTATAGTTACCCGTTTTCACAATTAGGAACATTAGGTTACCTTCACCTATATAAAGGGGACTCAATGTTCTAGAGGGAGGCGGCCATTTGATTCCAATCCAATTTCTAGACTTCGAAATTTTGACTCCCAATTTGAGAGAGATTTCCAGACGAGACATTGTAACTTTGAGTGCTTGTAGTTCTCTATAAAATAGTGAAAAACAGTGGATGTAAGCTCATCTTTTTCGGGGCTGAACTACTATAAAATCCTCTCTCTTTATTTACTTTGATTAATAACCCAACTCACACAAGCCACATCTCTTAATTGTTTCTAAATTTATTGTTGATAAAACCTCCATCAACAATTGGTGCTAGAAGGAGGGCTATTCCGGCATAAAAATTTGTCAAATTCCACTTTTTTAATAATGGTATACACTATAAATACTACCAGAGTCACCGGAACTAGCCAAAACCAACCTCAAAGTACTGCTGCTACACAGGCAGACCCTGCTCCGGATCAGCCTACTATGACTGTAATAGAAAACCTTTTCCAGAGACAGGATCGTATGGAGGAGACGCTGGTGAACCTTCAGCAAGTCACTAACCAGATCAATGACACTCTGCGACGACTTGCTGAAGGGCAGATGGTGACCCCACCACAACACGAACGTCCTGCTCAATTACCTGAAAAAGGAATACAGATCCTAGAGACGAGAAGACGTGGCCAGCCAAGAACTCAGCAAGAGCGTCATGAAGATCGCATCTCCAAAGGGAAAGGCAAGGACGCAAACTTGCCTCCAGAATCTGGTACGGAGAGTTCAAGTACAAACCGTGATCGTGTACAACCTTCTCATAAATCCACTAATAGTCAAGATCGCTTGAGCGGCGAACAAGGACGACTATCAAGAAGCGTCTTCGAAAGAATCAGCAGAGAGTCGAGACAAGATCCTGCAGACCTAAGACAGTATTTGGAGCGACGACGTAGTCATGATCGATCCATATCGCATCACAACGACCAAAGTCAGTCTCGTCGCACTATTTCACTGGATTCCTCTCACAGATCGCAGAAGACTCTACCTGATCAACCCGCCATGCATCAGAATAATGATCGAAGGCCGCCTGTGCCGCCAGCGAGAGATTATGCTTTCCCTCTGAACGTCGATGTTCACAATTTAAGGATCGCATTAGACGCACTTGCTGGTTGGGACGATGAGCTCGCTGATGGGTATCGTCAGTCACCATTCAGCGAGGAGGTTCGAGCTGCAGCCCTTCCCACTGGATTCAGACTTCCCACCATTAACACTTTTGATGGGAAAACTGTTCCACAGGACCATATGGATCACTTCAGTGACTTGATGGAACTACATTGGGTTAATGATCATGCACGTTGCAGATGTTTCGCTGTAACTCTCTCGGGAGCAGCAAAGAAGTGGTTCCGAGGAATCAAATCTGGCTCAATCTCGTCATGGCAACAACTTCAGACGGCGTTCTTGAGACAGTTTCAAGCTGCAAAGAATTTCACTATTCCACTTGTTAGTTTGTCTGCGATCCGACAAGGTCCAGAGGAGACTCACCGGTCTTATCTCAATCGATTTACCTCAGAGTTAGCAAAGGTCAATAACCCACCTGAGGGAGGAGTTCTAACTCTCATGATGGCCGGGGTGCGACTAGAAACTAACTTTGGGAGGAATTGCTTGAGCGAGAATGTAGAACCCTAGAAGACTTCTACCGAAGGGTCGGTCGGCATCTGAGAGTAGAATCTTTACGAGAGAATTTTCAAAAGACTGAAGGAAGGAAAGATGCGACTAAAGACGCGGTCATTACCCACAATAACGGTAATAACAAAAACAAAAGAAATAATGAACAGCTGACGAAGAATCAGCCTAGACCCAAAAAACAAGAGATTTCAAGAACTCCCATACGGTTCAACAATCACACCGAGTTAAACGCTCCCATAGATCATATCTATGCGGTCACAAACCAAAAGGAGCGATACTGTCAACCGAGACCGATGAAGCGAGACAGGGCAAAGCGCGACCCCAACAAGTTCTGCCGGTATCACAATGATATTGGGCATGATACTAATGATTGCTTTGCCCTGAAGGATGAAATTGAAAGGCTGATTAAAGAGGGGCGACTGCGACAGTACACCAGGCAGAACGACGAAAGGCGAGAAGAGAACCAACAGGGACCTCCAGAAATTCAGCGCGAAGTCCGAACTATCTTCGGAGGACCGCATGTTGGTGGAGATTCAAAAAGGGCTCAAGACAGGTATGCACGAAAAGCTCGACAACAGCCATTAACTAACGTCATGCATCTTGAGCAGCGACCACGCAAGCTTCAATGAGTACCGGACATGGACATTACTTTCACAGAACAGGACGCAAGGGAAGTCCATTATCCGCATAGTGGCGCGTTGGTTATGAAAATTAACTGTGGAAGCACACAGTTGTGGCGAGTATTGGTTGATAACGGGAGTGCTGTAGACATCCTGTACCTCGACGCCTTTAAGAAGATGGGGTTGAATGAGAGCGACCTGAAGTCTGTCGCCACTCCACTCTATGGTTTCACTGGTGAAAGCCTGATGCCTATGGGCATGATAGAACTGATGGTCAGCGTTGGGACCTTTCCCAGGGTTTCATCGATAATGACCCAGTTTTTGGTGGTAGATTGTCCCTCTGACTTCAATGCTACGCTAGGAAGACTGACATTAAGGGAACTTCGAGCCGTCACCTCGATCTACCATCTAACAATGAAGTTCCCAACCCAACATGGGGTAGGTGAGGTGCGAGGAAACCAATATGATGCGAGGACTTGTTATAACAACTCGCTGAAACTCGCAGCAAAGGATACGACGTCCCGCACAATGATGGTCCACCTACCAGAGAAAGCGATCAAAGTGTCAGTCGAGGCAACGGGGAAAGCGTCAGTCGAGGAAGCGATCAAAGCGTCAGTCGAGGTAGCGGGCAAAGCGTCAATCGAGGAAGCGATCAAAGCGTCAGTCGAGGCAGCGAGCAAAGCGTCAATCGGGTTGCCAGACAACGTCAGTTGAACCATAAGTTAAAACGTCAATCGATACGACCAGCGAAGACTTCAATCCTCGAAAAATAGACGGTCAGAACTGGACCCATTGAAGATCTGGAGGATTTATTATTCGACATGTCCTCCAAGATGAGATTGGAACGGAGATTCAGGAACCTGTGCGAGCTTCATTGGTCGCTTTTCTGAAATCTAATCTTCGGGATTAATCCGAATATCATGTCACTGGATTTCGATCTCTTAGAAGAAAGGCACGAGCAGTCTCAGCTTCAGATCGTATCATATCAACAGTTCACTGCTCGATGTTATAACCCTAAAGTCGAACGAAGATTTATTGGCACTTGTCCTTCAACAAGACCTCGTTCTTCGGAACTTTTGAGAATGTTATTGCCATCATTCGACCTGGGATATATAAGTTAGCTCGAACTGGTGGACAAAAGATTGAGCATGCCTGGAGTGTAGGATAGCTTCGTCGCTTTCATCAGTTAACTTTCATGAATATCTTCATGTTTACATCATTCGTTGATCGTCATTCGTTGATCGTCATTTGTTGTTCGTCATTCGTTGATCGTCATTCGTCGATCGTCATTCGTCAATAATATTTCTTCGGCTATTACTTCAACTTTGTTTGATTCATCTTTATGGCAGTTTTCAGACACCATGAAACTCGGGGGGCAGTAGGATCATAATTTTATCTCCTACTTGTTTCCGTTCATCTTTTTATAGTTTTATGGCAGTTTTCGGGCACCATAAAACTCGGGGGGCAGTGGGATCAGAATGTTATCTCCTACTTGTTTCCTAAGGGACTATGCAAACGTCTATTTAGAGGAGATGGAGTTTTAGATCGTCGAAGTATCTGAAATTCCTTAAAATCCTAGGATTTTCTCCTCGCTTCATGCCTCAGCATATCGTATTACGTAATTTCCCTCCTCGAACAAAAAAGTAACTAAGCCAAACGTTCATTGTTCGATGTGATATATTGCTATACTCTATTTTGACATAAAACTTTTGAAACACAGTTAGAGTTTGCATCACTCGTATTGACTGTTTTTTTAAGCGACCTAACATATCCTAACGTTAAAACTCGTTTTAAGTTAGTCGGATTCAAATCGATAAAAGCGTACTGATCAATCACCCTGTGATTGACTACTTAGTTAAAATTACTGTTGTTTTTTCATTATTTTGCAGGAGCATATAAGGAAAAATAATATTTATTAAGAGTCACCCATACATGCACAGAAAAGAAGGGGGGACCAAGCCCACATTGTTCTAAAAATAATATAAAAAAGAACAAAGTTATGCAGAAGGGCTCACGCCGCCATCCCTAGCTTTGGCAGTATCCTCCCTCCAGTTTTGCACGAGCTCGACCACGTCCTCGCCAAGGATGGAGAAGTCAAAATCCGGATGCTCGCAGAAAATATTGAAAATGATGGTCGACGAGGTGATATCACTAGCTTTATCTTCGAGTTTTTTGACTTCAGTCGCCTTGAACTCCTCAATAGCTTTGTGAACTGCCTCAGTGGTCGCTTCCCTTATGCGATCCGGATGCTCAGAAATGGCCTTCTCGAGCTCTTTGACTTTCTCCTCGAGATTCTCCTTCTCGAGTCTCTCCTTGGCCAGGTCTTCGAGCATTTGCTGCTTCTCCAAGTTGAAGGTCGTTCTACTCCTCCCGAGCTTTTTCTGAGTTCTCGAATGCTTGTGTTATCTCTTCAACTTTCTCAGCCTTCTCCAAGCATTCGAGAACCGGGTCGTGCATCAAGACAGCAGCAGCCGCAGTCTAAAAAAATATATATATATATATATATATAAATCTCTAATTGTTAACACCAAAAGAGTGCACACGAAGAGTAGATAGAAAATCTTACATTGGCCAGCATCCTCATGCAGATCCAAAAGCGACCTTGGCAGAACGTCGCTTCATCCGCTCCCAACCTTCCTCAGATGTGAAGCGATCAATAAAGGCTGCGCTCATACTAGCATTCTCTGGTAATTGGTTGAGGAGTGCGAAGAGCTCATCACCCTTATCTGCCAAGGTCGGTTCCGAAGAAGTGGCAGCCTCGGTGGGGGGTTCAGGATGACTCGCTGGCTGAGATGGTTGTGGTGGAGGCGAGCTTGCTGGGAAGTCCTCGAAGGCAACTTTTCTCTTCTTCGAGCTATCGACCTTCTCCTTCCCTTTTGATGGCGGGGTACTCTCGGGTATCTTGGTTTTTGTCATGGACCCGAGAGTTGAAGGTGGTGCTCGCAAGCCGCTACTAATGACCATCTCTGTACAGATATATAAGTGAGCGAGGAAATATAGTATAAGGGTAATTAGAATGAGCGTGTAATTACCTTCTTCTTGTGGAGCTGGTTGAGGAGCTGGTGGTGACACTGTCTCTGGAGATGAAGGTTCTGAGCGTGGAGGTGTGGCTGTTGCTTTTCGTTTTCTAATCCTAAAAAGACGAGGCACCTAAATCCGTCCTTTTCCTTGGCTTCTTCTTCGAGCTCGGTGGCCTAGACGAGAGAACCGGGGGGTCTGGGAACGCGGCACCCTTCGGAAGCAGACCACAAGCGACCAGGTTATTCGAAGTACCTAGTACCTTCCAATTAAATTCCTCAATTGGAAGGTAATTGATTTTATATACCCTTGCGAGCTGTTCCTTGGAGAGTCCGGGACGATCCCTGTTATCTGCGATGACATTCGAATGCGATCAGTATAAAAGTAAACATAGAAAAAAGGCGATAAATTGAAAGACTACCTACCGGGATTCTGAAAGAAGCCGTTAGCTGCATAGTCAAAATGGAAAAATGGATTTTTCACTTTCCCATGTTGTTGCGAACCCCGTAGATCGTTTTTATTGCCTGGTTCGACCATTTGCTCGCGTAGAAGAAGCCAAGATCTGACGGGTTCGATTTCACTTGGTAAAACCAAGCGAATTCCTCAGGAGAAGGGGTCTCTAAACCTAATTTATAGTACAGTATATACAAACCTACCATATATCTATAGGTATTAGGGGTTAGTTGAAAAGGGACGACCCCATAGTAATCAATAATCGATTTTATATACGGATAAAGTGGGTGATGAACACCACACTTGAGAACTGCTTCAGAGAAGGAAGCGAGTCCACATGGTGGAGTGTGTGGTCGGTTGAATTCCGTAGGTAGGCGAAGGAGTATGGCGATCCTATAGCTGCTCGCAATTTTGCTGAGCTTGTTCGATGCTCGTCCTTATATTGGTACATGACCAATTCCCTTCTACGTATTGGTAGCAAGATGAAAATGCAGGGGCATCCCTGATATGTTTGGGCCACTGATCCTGGGGGAGATCGCCTATTCGAGGACTACTCTGTCTGACCCCTGTTATTTCTATTTCAAGTTCCGGCTCGAGGTAATCTTCAAGGTTTATGGAACTAACACTCGAGTCAGAATCTCCAGAAAACGTTTTCCCTTCCCTAAATTCCTCACTACTAGACATCTGAAAAGAAATACGCAGGGATTCAGGCATCGAGGATTTTCACTATGCCAGCACTTTGGGTATTTATCCTAAGATTGTACTAAGCAAGCAAGCTCATTCCTAAGAGGTCTACGGATTCGTAAAAATGTTCGAGCAGTTCATCAGAAAATAAATGTTCGAGCAGTTTATCAGAAAATAAATGTTCGAGCAGTTCGTTAGGAAATGAAATAGGGTATCAGACCCTAGAAATTCTTTTCACAGGTTCGTTTCTGATTATTATCTAGTAAGTCTACCCTACGGACTGAAAAAGGAGAATAAAAAATAATTCTCATTTCACCAGTGTGGGATGAGTTTTTATTCCTAAAGATTGAAATTACTTTTTCAAGAATAGAAGAAATAAGAGAAGAAATGAACTGACCTTTCTTCAGAAGCGGAGGATTTGAGGTGGTTGGAACTTCGTCGGAGAAGAAACTGTGATTGTGCGAGCTGAAGGATGAAACGACGCTCTAGGGTTCTCTGAATTTTCGATATTTTTTGAGAAGATGGAAACAGTGAAATAAAACAGGAACAGACTGGTTTCTGATATTTATATTCCAAGTACTGTTAAATCACAGCCGTAGATTAGGGAATTTGATTTTTAAATCTGAAGGCCGAAGTTTGCGCGGGATTTGATTCTTTCTGAAAAATCAGAATTGTTTAAAATTTGAAAAGATTTGGTTTTAAAAGAAAGACGGTTGATATCATTAGACTTCCTCGAATTCTGCTCTTTCTCAGAAAAGGCTACACGTATTCTCTTCCGTCAGAAAAAGATACGCGTGATCTTGAGAGATGGGATTTGGAATCTGGCGACTCTTCGACTCTTCAGAGACCTCAAGTTTAGGTCATGACATCGCATTTTTAAGGTCGCACGGTAATTGGGAGCTCCATTTTGTCCTAAAGAACTAATGGAGCTGGGGAGCAATTGTTGTGCGGTCTAAAATCCTAAGGTCGCATAAGGGTTAAGTTCGACCTCCTCCATGTTGGATATGTGCGACCTCTTCCGCTTAGGTTATATGCGACCTCCTCTGTGTAGTCGTTTGACCTCTTTTGCATAAGTATGTGCGACCTTCTCTGTATAGATTGTGGGCGACCTCTTCCGCAAGAAAAGGGAAACAAGTCTATGCTTCATCAAATAGGAAACCTGCAGGGAAAGGGAAACAGGAGTCCTCTATTTATGATCAACCAGTTACCCGTTTTGAGTGGTTATCCAATTATATTGTTACTTAAATTGTATTACCCGATTGTATAGTTACCCGTTTTCACAATTAGGAACATTGGGTTACCTTCACCTATATAAAGGGGACTCAATGTTCCAGAGGGAGGCGGCCATTTGATTCCAATCCAATTTCCAGACTTCGAAATTTTGACTCCCAATTTGAGAGAGATTTCCAGACGAGACATTGTAACTTTGAGTGCTTGTAGTTCTCCATAAAATTGTGAAAAACAGTGGACGTAAGCTCATTTTTTTCGGGGCTGAATCACTATAAAATCCTCTCTCTTTATTTACTTTGATTAATAACCCAACTCACACAAGCCACATCTCTTAATTTTTTCTAAATTTATTGTTGATAAAACCTCCATCAACAATGTGTTTTTCCAAATTATGGTACTATCATATAGTACTATAACAATAAGAAAAACCAAACGTAACTTCTTCACTAGGAAGATCGAAGCATTTTACAAAGGGTTAGCTTGTTATTGTTATGTTTAGGTAATTTTTGATTATTAGAAAGCTGGAAGCTTTTACACGTCTCAAAACTGCAATGAAGAGTGGTAAGATTATGTGCCAACGACTTATTGAAATCTTGTACCAAACAATTTGCTTTCAAATTTGTTTTCCATGCAATAAATTATGAAATAATCTGACAAAGTAAGTTTACCAAACACCAGTTATTGCAGTAATTATTTCACAATGAGCATTAAGAGCTCTAAAAGCTATCTCAAACTGGAAGTATCACACTTTACTTTGGTGATAAAAGCAAACCAACAACGAATTTAAAATTTACAAAGGGATAATATAATTCCAAAAATGCTTTTCCACCCTAGTAATAATATTATTTTGGGTTTACATTTATAAAGTTATCACGTGAAAGTGTGTCAAGCCTATTCAGTTTTGAATAAGAAAGTGTTTTTTATAATGATAATTTTTCTGTATAATATTAATAAGAGATATTTATATATTTATATTTTGTATTTTAATTGCTATATTTTATTTATTATCAACATTAATTCTCAGATTTAAATTTGTAAGAAATATATACTCAACCTAGATAAATACTGATTTTGATAATTAAATTTACCAAAATGCCATTTTGAACTTAAACATGTATATTTAAAAAATAATTCAAATATAAAGTTCATTTAAAATTAATAACTTAAGTAATAAATATTGGAAAGACTTATAGGTTTTTGTGTTTTTTTCATTTCTTTATTATTTTAGTTAATAATTTTAAGAAGTTTTAGATTTGAATTATCTTTACAAAAAAATATTTTTTTTAATAAAGAAAAGAGTGATTTGATAAACTTAACAGTTATAATTGGTCTTTGACTAGTGAAGGTATAAATTTATCACAAATTCGAAGTTAGTATTGATATTAACTAAAATTTAAAATACAGTTATAAATTGAATAAATAATCAAAATATAAAGTATAAAAATTGTAAATATATCCATGATGATGATAATGATGATAATTATAATAATAATAATGATAATAATAACAGTCTTATGTCAAAATGCCCGATATTAGTACCTCTTTAAAAAATATGAGTATTTGTAAGAAAATAACCATTTTTAGTGAATAATTTTATGTAAAAGATATAAATTTTATGTATACTACACCAAATTTGTTATTGGTATATCAATTTTATATAAAATATATCCATTTTGATAATGTGATATTAATATATTTCTTATAAAACTGATTTAGAGTTTGGACTCTACAAAATAATACTTTGAGATTAAGAAATTCTGAAAATTAATACCCTAGGCTGACTTTTTGACCAATTTTAATTAAAAAAATAATAGTATCCTTCACTAAAACTACATTAGTCTTTATTATTCTTCTTAATTTTAAAGATATTATTGTCTTTTACTAGTTAAAGTTATTCAAAAAGTCAACTTAAGGTATTAATTTTCAAAAATTCTTAATCTCAGGATATTATTTTGTAAAGTTCAAATTTCAGGATTTAAATTACAGATTACTCAAATCTCAAGATATTTTTTTATAGTTTACTTTAACAAATTTATATACTATTTGAGTTAAACATCAATTTTGATAAATATGTTTCCTAAAATACTATTTCAAGTCTAAATATATGTGTGTATATAAATACTAATATTTAAATTTAAAACTTATCTAAAATTGATATAAATATTTATATTTGAAAGAAAGTTTAAATTTAAAACTTATCTAAAATTGATAAATATATCTATAAGTAATATTTAATAGTTATAGGTTTTTATTATTTTAAATTATTTTTTTAATATTTAGTCTTTTAACTATTAATTATAGTTCTTCAATTGTTTTTTAGTTAGTTGTAAGTTTAAATTAAGTATTAAAATATATAGATTTAAAGTTTAAAATGGTGTTTTGGTATTTGACCCAAAGAAAGTATAGATTTGTTATAAGATTTTAATCTATAAGTCAATGTTGATAACAACTAAAACACAATTTATAAACTGAACTAACAGTTAAAACACAACGTATAAAAATATAATTAACTCAAAAATAGAAAAAAAGAATGAGCTAAGGGAAAATGACATTAATAGGACTAATTTGGCCCAAAATGATTTTTTTGTACATTTTTTTTAAAACAATATTTTTTAGGAGTGCCAAGGGAGTCTTGACATATGGCCGAGAACTTCTTAACCATGAAAAAATCATTATTTACTATTTTTTTTATAGTCAAGAAATATGTATTTGGCACTCTTAAAAATATAATTTTGTTTTAAAAATGCATGAAAAGTCATTTTCGCCGAAGTTAGTCCTATGTCCTATTCTCCTGGGCTAAAAATCCAGAAAAGCCCAGTGATAATCAAGTGTAGGTACCGGTTGTCAGTGGGCTTGACATTTGAGCCCACACCGGGACATGTGAAGAAGAAACATTAATCCGACGTCGTTTCGACCAAAATCGTGGCAAAACCACGCTGACCGAGTGTGCTTCATCGTCGTCCCTCTTGTCAATGACCCTATGAAACAGACCCCAAAACACACAACAACACTTTCCTCCATTTTCCCCCTAAACCCTCCAAAATCACCATACCCTCTCTTGGCTTTGCTTCGCTTCAAGATCTCTCTCTCTCTCTCTCTCTCTCTCTCTAGGGTTTTCTTCTTCGTCTTCTTCCTCCTGAAAATTTTGATATTTTTGGGTAAATTTATGCAAAAATGTCGTGGCTGAGGTCAGCCGTGAGCAAAGCTGTGGAGGTCGGGAACAAGAACAACCTCACTCGAACAGTCAAGAACTACGCTGACTCCGTCGTCCACCAAGCCGGCCAAGCCGTCGCCGGCGGCGCCAAAATCCTTCAAGATCGCATTGTAAATCTCTCTCTCTCTCTCTCTCTCTCTCTCTCTCTCTCTCTTTCTCTCTCAATTTCTACAATTTTGTGATTGTTCTGGTTATTGGTCTCAAAATGCTATTGTGTTTCGGTTCAAATGGTTTTGGTTTTTTGGGGTATTAGGTTTGATTTGGTGTGTTGAACAAAAGCTTAGCTGAAATTTTTGCGTTTAGGGATTTGGTTTGAGATTTGAGTATTTACAGAAATAGGATATACTCGTTTCAGTTCTTTTTTGTCGATTAATGAAGTTTTTGACCTCTTTCAGATTTGCCTAATTGGTTTGACTCTGATTTTCGGCAATTTATATGTGCATACATGTATATGTTATGCGCATTTGTGTGTATTTTTACATATCTTATAAACAATTCACTGTTAGGATAGGAAAGGAATCTAATCAAGTTTTGAAACCACACTGGTGCCGGATATGCCAAATATGCCGTTTTTCTTAGTGCCGACTCTTACTTGTAATCACAAAATGCCAGTAATAGTTCTTCATCGAGAATATTTAAGAGTTAGAATTTGTTGTTAAAATGGTCATGGCAAGAGTACTACCTCACAAGATTTGGCTTTGGGTATAACAGCAACCAATGCTGGACTAACCAAGTTTGTTGGTCAGAGTTCGTTTGAAACGGGGCATTAGTTCTGCATTTGATGTGGAATTGCCAAGAAATATTTCACATAAGTGGCTCTCAAAATATAGTTAATATAGAAATCTCTCCTTTATCTTGCTTTCCCTGAAATAGGAAAAAAATTGAAGAGCAAATGCATGTGTTGTGAGCTTGTTAGTATTGTATATTCAGTAGTAAAACTGAACAAGAAAAGACAGAGTGAGGATGCTTTATATATAAAATGATAAGTGGAAGAACAGCTGGGAAGCTTGTTTACCTTTGTTAAGAAAAAATTGTAGTCTGGTAAATCTTACCCTTATTTATGGACTACCCCTATAACCACATGTGCGATGATTCTAAGTTGCCTTTTAGGAAAGGGAATATATTTCACAGCTTTGAAACAGGGAACCACCAAACTAAAGGACTGATTTAATATAGAGGTAATTTAGAGCTGCAGAAATCTATATCACGTTCCAAGATATAAATGTATTTATCCATGTGGTACAAATTACAATATTTATTATTATTATTATTTGTTTTATTTTTTCAATTTTCCATGAATGTCACGTGTATCCAGAGTGCTCGAAATTTCAGAAGTGTCAAGCAGACTATAAAAAGATTGGAGGAAGCAGCTGTCTCTTGTAGGGGCAATGAAAGAGCTCAATTACTGACAAGGTGGTTGGCTGTGCTTAAAGAGATTGAAAAGTTGTCTCAATGTTCTTCTGAGGATAAGCAAAGCACTCTTGAGCAAAATCTGGCTTCTGATGACTCAAAGGATAGTCCAAGAAAACCATCCATGGTGAGAAAAGTGTTTTTCCTTTATAATAATGTTAGTTGGGTCGAAGGCCACATTGACATGACTTGAAAGCATTTTGCATCCCTCCAATGGTTCTTAGCCGAAGCTTTTGAATCTGAGGCAAGTTACCTTCCCAATTTAGGGTGTGGTGTGGCATGTAGCATCTATTGTAGGGAGAAAAAAAAATGTGGATTTCACTTGTATCAATGAAATAATATAATCTTATTCTGTATTTATGGCTCCAAACATCTTTTTAGTTAAAACCTGTTTGATTGGCTTTAAATTTAAATCCAGTCACTTGCGATAATTCAATTCCACTTTCCGTAGATTCTACTTTTTCATTGAATGATTTAGGTATCTGGCAGCTTTGGTAAAAAACCACAACTCATCATAATTTCATTACTTACAAAATATATTGAAGTTCCATTCATATGCTTTGCTGTTAACCTCTGAGACCATTTGCAACAGTTGATGATCCAATCATCCAAATGAAAATAGATTGCTAAAATTTGTTATTATCATGCTGATTGGTCCTTACATTCTGTTATTCCATGTAGGTTTTATATTATGACTTGGATTTGGGGGGTGAACCACTGAATTTTCGTGATGTCTTCCTTCAAAGTCAAGCTCTAGAGGGCATAACATTGTCTATGGTATGTTACACTGACTTTAGCAATTTTTTTTTTAATATATATTTACTGTGGCTAGTATTACTAGTTGGTCTTACAACTTCAGAATTTTATGAATATAATACTCTCTGAACAGTCATTCTTTTTGGGAGCTTGCTAAGCAAGACTTAATAATAGTGTTTCTACATAAACTTCTGTCAAGCAAAGTATTTCAATGCCGAATTCCAACATGCAGGCCTCCTTATTAAGATAAATTCAATAATTACATTCTAAAACGTATTACAATAAAACAGGAAAGAATCCTAATTAAGATAATAATTCTTGATCGCTGATTAATTATTGTCTATTTTAATGTATGTCATTTATTTATTGAAAAAAGACTTGATTAGGATTTCTTAGACAATCTTGTTAGTTTGCATAAGACTTGTCCCCCCAAGGAAAGAGAGTGCTTCTGTGCTTGGGTTCATTCCTTCTGGACTTTTGGATGAATTAATTTAGTTGGTGAAGAAAATGATGATAAAAAATGCTGTCATATTTATTGTAACCAGACTTATGGAACACCTCTAGTCTCAGTGTCGATAAAAAAAGTGTGGTTTTTAAGTTGCTGAATGTTGAGGTTAGCTGCATCTTAACTTATTTCTGTGCCTCAGATTCTTGAAGCACCAACTGAGGAAGAAGTTTCTCTTCTCCTGGAGATGTTTGGGTGAGTCCACTCCCAACCATAAGAGTGATTTGAGGCCTCAGTATGATCTGTAGAGCCAGTTTAGGTCTTACTGGGTGACTATAATTTTGTTTTCCCTTAGCACGTAATATAAAGCTGGTGACCACTTATTTTTATACAGTCACAGGACGCTTTATCTTATTTATTTGGTTTTCTGATCTTGGGGATGACTTGTGATTCTGACAGTAGAAAATATACAAGATTAAGAGCATTCATTGGTTTGGGCAGTTGCATCGAACGGTCGGGAATTTAACTAAATTGTTACTTGCAGGCTGTGTCTTACGGGTGGTAAGGAAGTTCACAATGCAGTTGTTAGCAGCATACAGGATCTGGCAAAAGCTCTATCCAGCTATGAAGATGAAGTCTTGGTAAATTAATGAAGAATGTGGTTATACTTTAGATTTTGGGAAAAAGGAACATGAAGTTCTAGGAAATTATTGATGGAAAGATTTGTTGAGAAGATAATTGACGCTTTAATGTCTTGTGATAGGGAATTCTCTCGTGTCGTCTACTAGTGAGAAGTTTTTGCCTTATATATTTTGACAAAGGATGCCTAAATGTCTTGCAGCAGTAGATCCTTCTGTAACATCTCTCACGTGTAATAATAGAACTAGCGTAGTTTATACATATCATATTCTCTCCTTGCTATCCCTTTCCTTTTTGGAAAACAAAATCTTTTGTGGTCTAGAAAGTTTCACTATACTAGTTGAGGGATACCCATTTTCCTAAAAATATGTCTTTTCTACGAAATATCTCCTTTTGTTCCAGAGTAAACCAAAACTAGAACAAATCTTTCAATACTCTGATTGCCATTACAGCCACATTAAGATGCAGTATTATATCCATTCATTTATTGTATCTGTTTTGTTTATGTGGGGACTTGTCTTCTTTTTTATTACAATTGAATAATGCTAATTGGTTCATCTTTATATTTTGCTTTTAGGTGAAGCGAGAGGAACTGCTTCAATTTGCACAAGGGGCCATTACAGGGCTTAAGATTAATGCCGATATTGGAAGGTGGGGAAACATGAGCTTTTGAGCTTTTATTATCTTTTCCTTTTATGTTTTCTCGGACCCTGTATGCTTGGGTTTGAGGTATTAACATTAGCTTTTGACATCCTTCTGGTGTTTTTTTACATGAGTTGCCTCTGAGATGGTGCTTTGAGTATATATTGACTACTAAATAAAATAGAAAAGAAAAAAGGTCCAGTTTTATGCACAATAGAAGTGATGCTCTTAATAAGCCAATTGCTTGAGTTACTTGTAATGCCCACAATGATTTATTCATGCCACAGTCATATCCCACCCCAGAGAATGGGAGTACACTGCGGAGTTAGATAATACTTTATCCTGATCCTACTGTAATTTTCTGTCTCTGGTGATCAAGTGGCAGTCATTTTTTTCCCCTTTTTTGGTCTGCATTGTTGTTCTGCTACTGTTCATATATTGGATTGTGAAGTTTTCTGAAACTTATTGCATAAACTGTGTGTATACGTTTAATTGTTCATTCTTAAAGGAAAAGAGTAATTTATGCTCTTTGGTCTCGTGGTAAAGGGTGAGCCCGCTACCCACCAACAACAAACTTATATTTAGTTGTTTCTAACCACTAAAATTTTACATTGATTCCTGGTTACAGGATAGATGCTGAAGCGTCTAGTCTAAAGGGAAAGCTTGATGGGATGACTGCTCCCCAAAAATCTTCTGAAGTTCATGAAGGAACAACGTCAGAAACAATAGAGGTAAGCTTGGTATATCTGATGATCCTTGTGGTCAGTATCACATGGATTCTATACAACTAATAATGTGTGCATTGATGACGATGTCTTGGTGAAGGCTCATATAGCTTCTTATAGTTTTTGCTTGGTGGTGAGAACATCAAATGATATTAATATGTGTATTTGATACTTATAATCTTTTGTTTTCATCATACATGATAAAATTAATATGCTTCAATTGAAAATTCCTGGCATGCCACATGGTGTGGTTAGTCAATAATATGTTCAACAGGATAATTTCCAATTTTATAATTCCTCGAGAGCAAAATTCCTAGCAAACTAACCTCCCTAACTGAGACCTGAAAGTGAAATATTACGTACAAGATGTTTACATTAATGCTTTAACAATGTACAAACTGTAGAATTTAGTCATGTAGGGGTTCTCAACTTGTTCGTTTTTTCTTGACACCCAATTAAATGGAATGTTAATTTATTCCCAAGTTTTGTGCAAGTTCTCAAATTTTGTGTCTAAATTTTATGGAATATGTATGAAATTTGACTGTTCTACTCTGTGTCAGTCATTGAAAGAAGCACTTGCACAAATTCGAGCTTGTTCCAAGTTGGAAGTGCTTTTACTAAAAAAGAAATTTCTGAACAATGGAGACTCTCTTGAGATTCATGCTCAAAAGGTTTGTTCCTTCTAGCTTCCCTTTTTTTTTTTTTTTTTAAAATGATGGTGATGGTAGTCTCTGCTCTGTACTTTTAGAGGAGAAGCACTCATATTATGTGCTGGTTTAATTGTCTGAATGCCTGGTGTTTTTTGGTTTGTCAATTTTATTACAGCAATGCTAAGCTACTTCTGGGGCACTACAAACTGCTATATTAACATTATTTTGGGTTTTATAAGTAGGTTGATAAATTAAAGGTCTTATCAGAATCTCTCGCCAGCTCCTCTGTGAAAGCTGAAAAGCGTATTTCAGAACACAGGTATTAAATCAAAATTAAAAGCTCATCCAGCTTTTACTATTTTAATTTATTGCTATTCTAGATGTACTCATTTTATTCACTTCATTCTTTGAAAAGACGAATTGAAAACTTTTACATTTTTATTTATAAAAGTTGAAAATTTGGCCTTTTGTGTGTAAGAAATTGAAAATTTTACATCTTATTTATATACTCGATCTAACATTATGTATGAATTTTGCTTCTGAAAAAGAAAATGATTCGTTTCATGAATTTGGTAGATCTCAAAAAGAGGAGGCACTGAAAGTCCGCGTTACCAAGGCAAGTGAGGCCAGTGAAAGAGAGAAGGTAAGTCTGTTTCCCTAGTGATGCATATTTATTTGTAAGGAGTTAGATAACGCAGTAGACACATGTTTTACGTTTCACACAATTACAGGTAGCAATGGGAACTTGGGTGCAATGAGCTATCTTTGGAAAATAGCTTGAATGATTATCAATTGTATTATCATGCCTGCATTTTCTTCATATTGAGATTGCTGTGTTTGAAGATTCATAACTGGTGAAGTGTGATGATTTTTAACTGCAAAGCATAGCTTTGTAGAAAGGCAATGCTGGCTATGCGTGTGTGTGCTGCCTTTATTTCCTGTTCCATTTTTTTTGGATACAGATCTGAGTTTTGTTCCATTGGTTTCTTTCCAGGAATTAGCATCTGAAATTGCAGAGCTTGAAAGACAAAGAGATGACCTTGAGGCTCAATTGAAGAAGGTTTTCCACTTTATTATTTATCTTTATTGTAATATTATTTTGTTATCTAGAGTACCCCAGTCATACAAATTTTGAGAATGTTCTCTAATGAGGAGAAGCAATTTTGTCAGTTCTGATATTTATGACTATTCTTACACTAGTTTATTTTTAGATATATATATATATATATATATATATATATATATATATGTTTCTGTAAGATCAGTATATCAACCTCTTATGTCCATTGAGCATTTACTCTCGTTGATTTCAAATGTTTGAAATATGAGCTTGTGTGGTGTAGGTTAATATCTCATTGGCTGCAGCTAATGCCCGACTTCGCAATGCCAGGGAAGAGAGAGACCAGTTTGAGGAAGCAAACAATCAGATTGTTGCACATTTGAAAACAAAGGTTTGGATTCTTGTTCTGTCTTAAGTGGTAACAAGTAGCAATGTAACAGTATTCTGAAGGATTCCCCCTACTTAAGTAAGCATGCAATATCTGAATGGGGTTTAGTAATTGATTATTCTGCCTTAAAAAGTCTCAGTACTTTTGGAGTGGGCTTGGGGTTTTTATGTATGAGCCCACTTTACCTTATTTCTCAGCCTAAAAGAAAAAAATCAATACCTAAATATTGTTCTGAATTTGTTGACAGGAAGATGAGCTATCAAAATCTGTCGCCTCATGTAGAATAGAAGCAGATGTTCTAAGTACATGGCTTAACTTTTTGGAGGATACCTGGGTTCTTCAACGCTCATATGCAGAATTGAAGGAGAAGCAGGTCAAGTATGTACTTGGAGAAGATGTTTGTTTCAATGCGTCTATTACTTTTTGTTCTTCTTGTTCCTTTCAACTTTAATGATGCACCCCTGATTTTTCCCCCCCTATTTTAGTTTCTACTTTTTTTTTCACCAACTCATTATTATTTATATTTATTGCTTGTTTGCAATTTCAAGTGATGAACTGGAGAGACATGAGGACTATTTTGCGAACTTGGTCATTCATCTTCTCTCGGCCTACAAGGTATTTGATTATCCTTTTTCCTGTAATTAAGAAACTGCAAATTTGGCACAAATGTTATGGGTAAATATTTGACTCTCTATTTTTGTTCTTGGGACATGACATTTTACTTTCCATGCAGAAAGAGTTGGGGCCTTCTATCGGCCGTATTTCAAAATTTGTGGAGAACCTAAAGAAATTGGGTGATGGGTAATTTTCTTTTGTGATGTACTTGAGATTTGTTCCAATCCTCTTCTTCTTCGAACTTGCTTTTAAAATATTTTTGGACCTGATGATATAGGTTACAGACTGCACCTGGTGTTGATGAGGATTCCAAACTATTAAACCCAAGGAAAAATCTCGAGGAGGAATATTTGGACTATGAAGCTAAGGTACATCGGTTTGTATTACAACTTGAGTTCAAATGCAATCACTAATCAGAACTATTCATCTTTGTCAGTTGAGGAATGGTTTTATTATGCAAACTAGAAAGTCGAATCTTTTTTTTTCACCACAACCCCTCATCCACACACATGTTTACAGATGTAGGAATTCAAAGGTTGAAAGCATGATCAAAGTTCAAGATTTTTTCCCCCCTTTGAGGGAGTGAATTATATTCTTTTGGGCGTCTTTTTCCAACGAGTTGAAGAGACATTTTTAAATGTATATATATTGTATATTTTCTACCTTCAATGATGTGGTTTTATTCTAGATTGATTTCTTTTCATTGAATTGTTCCTCGTAAGTTCTGTTTCTTTTCGGGAAAAAAAAGAAAAAGAAAAAGAAAAAGAGAGAGAGAGAGAAAAAAAACATAAGATATTTATTTAAAGCTTGGTAATGGGTTAATGTTTGTTTGCTAATTTCTTTTCTGTATATGTGGAATTTAACTCGTATATGTTAAATCTTTCCTGGTCCCTTATGGTGCTCTAAATTTGGTAACAACTTCCTGGATGTTGTAGTTTATGGAAATGCTCTGATGTTGTGATACAAGTTTTTATTCTCATCCACACGCATATTAATTCTCTCTCTCTCTCATTTATATTTTATTTTTTCCCCCAGATAATTACCACCTTCAGTGTTGTTGATAACATGAAAGAGCAGTTTTATGCTGAGCAAGCTAAAATTTCTAGGTAATGACATGAAGATTGAAGAGTATCTGAGGCTTAATATAATGTCCTATGCTATTTTTGATAAATTCCTGAATACAAATACATGGCTTCCATAATCTAGGAAAGGCAATCCAAAGATTAAGGAGCTCTTTGATGATATCGAGATATTAAGAGGTGAGTTTGAATCTATTGAGAGACCAAATCTCGAAATGGAGAATCCGAGTCCGAAAGCAGAAACTTCGTCTACTTCTGAAATTAGCGGTCAACCCCAATCTCCAAACAAGGATGCAGGTTCGCATAAAGCTCAGCAAGATGAGCATCCCAAAGCACCTGCAGCCAAGGCAGAGCAGCTGTTAGACACTGAAGCAGAACTAGCAAAGCTCGAGTCAGAGTTTGGTAAGGTGGGCCAAGACTACTCAGCTGAGGAGATCGGTGGCTGGGAATTTGATGAGCTTGAACGGGAACTAAGATCTGGAGATTAAGCATCGTGCATATATGTCGGTGGCTATGCTATCAACCCTCTTTACATCCAACAAACAAACAAGCATATATTTATCATTATGATATACAACTGTATCTGACCTCTTGAAAGCGGAATATCACAAGCTTCTCTGTAACATGTAACAATTTGGATCCTCAATTTGTTCATTCTTCTGTAAATTCTCGAACATGTATGTTGTAATATGGGATCTGGCAAAACAGATGAATGAAAAGTATCATCCAAAAGCAAATGTTGAACTTGAACAGTTTCTTGGACCACTTAAGCTCTGTAATTTTCAATGGCTAATAATGTTAATGTGGGTGAAAAAAATGTGGCCTTAATCACTTCCCTGCCGGTAATGGGGGATGCCCACCTGATATGCATATGAGAGGACCCTTGATTCTCACACACTAAGAAATGAGGGAGTCTTGGGGAGAATGTGGGGTTTGAGATTTCTCCTTATGTTTTATGTCTTGTAAAGGTTTTCCAGGTATGGAAGTTCAATTTTGTCTCATCTTTTAAACGGCATCATTATTATGCAGGGCCGCCTCAGGTTTTAGCAGAAGGGCACAGAAGCTAGTGGTATGGGTACTCTTCCACCCAAAATCTCTTCAAAAAGCCAGTTTTCGAAAACGACTACAGAGGATTGTTGCTTGGAACTGTTTAGCTGCTTTTGCAGTACACTCATATGGCTGGTGCTGGTAGGATACCCGGCAAAGGTAGAGCCCCCCCACCCTTCAATCTGAACAAATGGACCTGTAAATGCTTAAAGGCAATAGATAATTCCCGATTTTCTGGGTGGTGGGTCAGTTGGGTGGATCAAAATTCTGGCTCTCCTTTGCTTGTGCTTCTTTTGTCTCTGTAGGAAGAATTTTTGTCCCTCATTATAATCCAATATCTTAAGTGGCCCATGTAATAGTAACGTGAGGGAAGATTAAACACCATTGGGATATTTTGTCTCGCCTCTTTGTGTCATACCAATCATATGGTGGATGAGAGAGGTGGGAGCCATTGTCCTGAGTTAAAACCTTGATGAAAAATGATGCTCCAATTTCGATACCAAGGATTCAGTTAAGAAGGGTGTTATAATATCTCAATTCTTTTTTTTTTTTTTGAGGACAAAAAAAAGGTACATATGATGCGGAAAAGAATCATTGTAGTTGTACCATAAAATCATTCATTGGGTAATTTTATATTATACGTGGTAGTCGTTTGTTTCATATTTCATGTATTTAGTAGTGGGGTGATGCCTTGGATTGCCATTGAAAGAAGTAGCGTAAAAGAACAACCCCCCCCCCCAAAAAAAAAAAGTTGGAAGTAACTGTGTTCGAATATGTTTGGCATTAAAAGCAGAAAAGCCAGACGAAAACTGTTGGTATTTTAGAAAAAGGAGGGGAATCCCTATGGTTTTTTTAAAGTGGTTACAAGTTAAAAGAGAGAAAAAGGAGAGAACGTGAAACCGTAGGGAGTGTTAAAAGGTGAAGACAAACTGGGGTCTCGAGCTTTGTAGGCATTCCATCCGGAATTTCCATTTCCCACCTCGAAATGTCGGATTCTCTTCTCGCCTCTTCTTCATTGTCAGCAACTCTTTCTCTAACAAGTTATATACTCTCTTTCTCGGTCTCCTTTTACATTTGTTTCACCGTTTGACATATTGGCTACATTAACATACATATTTTGATAATATGATAAATCTTTGTTAAGTCCACATATATATCAGAGACATGAGAATGTAAAGAGGGCGCCATGTCGGCCAATACATCTAGGATACTAGTCCAACTAATAAAAATCCTATTTAGAAGTAGAAACCACCGATCCTAGTACTAAAAGACTTTAATGTCTTGAATAATAACTTCATCAAACTCAACATCTATAGAAACTAAATTAGTAGAAATATAGATTATGAAATGCAATACTCTTTCTTCTTCTTCCTCTTTTTATTTTTTTATTTTTTTTTTATTTTCAAAAAAGTTAAAACAAAAAGGCATAAAAGAAGATGCACACGTTTCCACCATTTATTATGGAAGCAATCGTCAAGAAAGTTAAAAAAAGACCCAGGAATCCAGTGAAGGAAAAAAATTTGCATGTTAGAAAGAAAACTCAAGTTAAGTAGAAAGTGATTCTTTAGCTTCAAGTATTATTAGATTGATTAGAGGAGCTCTTTTAGTGTTTATTTATTAGTTGACACACAAAGAGAGAAAGAAAGAGACAGAATAACTAATTATGATATTGTAAGAGTGCAGAAAAGCCAGGATTTGAGATATAGGTTGGTTCCCATTTCCAAATTTGAATTTAGCTAAAAGGATAGTGGTGACTGGTGAGGGTTGAGCAGATACCTAAAATATCTTATTTATTTTTCTTGGAAATGAAAACAAATATAATTTTAACAAATGTGAGTGCATTAGTGGGGTTTCCCGAACTATTTTTCAAATCAGTTACTAATCTCAAATAGTCAAAGGTAATAGTCATATTGGCCTGCTTAATTCTACCCAAACCCAATGCATAATTTTAGTGCACATAATTTGTAATGACATATGGGGTTCTAATGAGAAACTGGTACTTGGAATTTAAAACACCACTCAATTTTAAGACCACCCATTTGGATGAAAAAAGTTCTAGATAATCCTATTCCTCTTATCCCTTCTCAGCCAGTTAAGGCGTCCTCAACATTCCGAACCATATACATATAAATTCCACAAATACTTATACCAATTAATCTCTCTCTCTCTCTCAAGGTCTCCTTATTTTTGTCACGCTCATTGGTGCAGTTGGGAATCTTTGGTTTGGTATTGAGTCTTTGACAAATGTCACCACTTCTACTAAAAAAAAAATTCTTGATGATGAAGCTACAGTGTCTTTCAAGGTAGCTGAGGCCACGAGTGAGATTATGTTAACTACTCAATTTACTATATATATATATAATATTTAAAAAGAAACTATTAATGACTCTCTCTCTCACACGCACACAACTTTTTTCAAATAAGATTAAAAAATTATTATTTTTCTTTTCAAACGAGACTAGAAAATAAAGGACATCTACAATTTATTATTAATCATTAGCTGAGAGTAAAGAAATGCAAATATTAAACTAGCCACAAAAAATGAAAGAAGATTCGGTGAAAAAAGAAATAGAAGCATTAATTTAGATATTTCCTAAATTGCCAACTAGCTCATCTTTTCTATGCTTTTAAAAACTTGCACTTCTCTTCAATCTTCCTCCAACCTAGCTCAGCTTCTTGTAAACTTCAACTCAAACCAGCAGAGAGAGAGAGAGAGAGAGAGAGAGAGAGAGAGAGAGAGAGAGAGAGAGAGAGATCACTCACTCACTCACTCACCATTAATGGCTTTAGACCCTCAAACAGTTGACCATATTGCAGAAGATGACTACATAGACATGGAAGTGAGCTCCTACTCCAACTTCTTCTGCAACTCCATAACTTCTCCCAGAGAGTTCGAGTTTCAAATGTCTTCCACAACTAAAGAAAGAGATCACCCCATGATGACAACTTCTCCTGCTGATGAACTCTTCTACAAAGGAAAGCTTCTCCCACTACACCTCCCACCTCGTTTACAAATGGTTGAAAAACTACTACTCCAAAACTCCAAAACCAGCTTCTCTTCTTCTGACATGATCAGAAACGAAGCCCCCAAAGCCGAAGCCGAAGCCGAAACCGAAACCTTTGAAAACGAATTCTATAGCACCCCATTAATGACAACAGCTCCAACACCAACGGCAACTAGTACTCCATTCGAGTCCTGCAATATCTCACCCTCGGAGTCATTCCGGATAAGCAGGGAGCTAAACACGGAGGAGTACATGAATGAGTACTTCTCAGCAGATTTCAGTGAGTTCATCAATGAGAACCCAAAGAAGTCTTGGGCTAAAAAGCTTAAACATTCATCACTTGGGTCAAAGCTCAAAGCTTCCAGGGCTTACCTCAAGTCATGGTTTGGGAAATCAGGCTGCTCAGATGAGGCAAGTACAGCTTCCAAAAACGTCTCAGAGAAGAACCCTTTTTATCAAAGTGACAAAGAGAAATGCCAGACATCAAATTCAGCCGTGTTAAGGAGTTTCAAGAAAGAAAAGAAGATAACCATGAGTAGTACTATCAATGAAGCCGAAGGTGGGCCGGGCCGCCATAGGAGATCATTCTCTCTGGCTCTTAGAAGACATTCAGCAAACAAGTTCTGTTCTTCTTCTTCTTCTTCTTCTTCATCATCATCATCATCATCATCATCCTCCTCTAGCTCATCATCATCTTCTTCTTTTTCTTCTTCAAACAACTCTAATGGCATTAACCAAGAGTTGAAGTACTTGAAGAGATGTGGTAGTGCAAACTATTCAGAGATTGAGAGCTCAATTCAGGGAGCTATTGCTCATTGTAAGCAGTCTCAGTTTCTTTCAAGGAAGGCTCCAAGTAATGATCAAGTTTGTCACTTTTCGTTGTCAGCTTCAAGGATTGGAGTCTGTGAGGAACAAGAAAGACCAGAAAAACTTTCCAGAGGATGAGAGAGGAAATAGAAGACCAAAGTACAAACTTTTTTTTTTCCGTATTTTCTTTTTCTGACTTGATTATGATATGTTTTTCTTCTTTTCCTGTATTCCATAAATTTAACATAAAGTTATGCTTAAGTTTGAATCAGTGCAAGTTTCAGAATCCTGCATGATGGCTGCACTTCTAAAATGTCAAAGTAAAAACATGAAAAAAGTATGCTTAATGAGTTATTCTTGTCTCAAGTTAATAATGATTACTAATGAAGGGAATTAGTTCTCAAATGACACTAGAACCTTCAAAATAAGGTGAAAAACTCAACAGTTTGAATTGATTTGATGTCTAAAAACATCGTTAGCTAATAAGAAAGTTTCATCCATTTCAATTCATGGTAAAAAAATTTAAGCAAAGAAAAGTAAGTTCCTTCATCTACAAGAGCGTTTTTTTTTTTTTTTTTGTTTTTTTAAAGTTATAAAGATTATAACAAATCATGCCACATAATTTGGTGTAAGTTTTTGCTTAAAAAATGTAGTGTTCATAGCAATACTTGACTTTTAAATATAGACCTTAGACTCCTGGATGATGCCAACTAGGTTTGGGAACATTATTCAGGAATATACCACAAAAATCAAAGTTACACCAAAAAAATCATGTGAATATATAGCTGGAATAGAGTTCAAGATTAGTCTAGCTGTAGATTGTCTATTTTCTATTTTAATTGCTAATATACGGATGCGGGTCAGGTTCCAACTGTTCAATTAACTAAAGAGGATAATCAAGTGTTCGACAATTATAGTATATAGAGGGAAAGGAACATTCAAAAACAATCATTATGATGACCAATTAATCACATTGTAAATAAAATAATTGAATGAAAAAAGAAGAAGAAGAAAAATATCAAGCAAAAGGGTTATGTAGGATAACTATCATGACTCAGAAGTACTAGATTTTGTTGTCTATTAATGATTAAAGAAAAAGAAGAAGAAGGAAAAAAGTTAAATATCTTGCATGATAAGCGGAGGACTATTTTTGAATATGTTTAGGGTAATATATAATGTCAATATTCAAGCCCTATAAATTCAATAAGCCGACATTGTTTCCCAAATGTAGCAGAGTATACATTAGATTAGGCAAAGGTGAATAATATGATTATGTCTTTGCCAATCATCTAATAATGAGTTTTATCATGCCTTAGCTACAAAACTCACTTGTCTGCCTCTCTAGAGCAACTAAGAGACACTTGCCTGGATTGGATAAATAAGCCATAAAAGCAAGATTCTTGGATCAACAAATAGAACACATTTCTTCTATTTTGCTGGTAAATATACATATAGATAGAAAAAATAATAATAATAAGTTGAGACTTCTTACGTTACGTTCATATTATAGTCACACCTTATTAATCAAAAATATCTTTACGAATGATAGAACTCTTAATCATCTCATAGTGTTATTTTTTTAATTTAAACTATTCGTCATTGTCTTAACAGAGACTGTTTATCATCAAATGAAAATTGATTTTTTTTTTTTTTTGGGTTTTCTTGGGTTTTTTTGGGGGGGGGGGGGGGGGAGGGGTGTCGTGCTCAACTAATGAAAAGGGTGTCCATGTAATTATTTGAATTTTATATATTTTCGATTTAGGAGGTGAATCTGTTTCAGCAAAATATTTGCTATATTATATATATCCAATATATTTTATAATGCTCTCTCAAATTATATTTAGTGAATAAATTAAATTAGTGGAGGGAAAGAGTTACTTCGAAGCAATGGGTCTGCTGAGCAAGCATAGAGATGGCAATATAATCTATGATTATGGATATATGTGGTTATTCAATCTGAATGGAGAGGAAAAAAAATTGCTCAAAGGAGGGAAATAATCGAGACAGAGAATAACTACATCGTTAATATGTGAGTATGGTGCGAGGACGATATTAGCATAATATGCACCATACCCACTCTGAGATATATATATATATATATTCATGTAGAAAAATTATTATATATATAAATATATATTTAATTTTATTATTTATATTCTTATATCTTTCATAAAATAATAAATTTGAAGAGTTATATGTATTTATATATTTAAATTTTAGAGTTTGAAAATTATTAGTATATTGTTGTGTTTAATATTTTGGTGATTATGAAAAAGATTTAATATTTTTATTTTACTATTTTTAATATTTTATTATTATCAATAGATAATAAATAATGATTTTTTTCATTATCTGTTAATTAATATCCATATCATCTCTATATCTAAAAATTAATTAATAAGATAAATATGATATTATTATTGTGAGAAATAAAAATAATAATTAAAAAACCATCAGAATTCACTCCTTAGCCATTTCTAACTATGCATGCATAAATGGATACACTTTGCAATACTCCTTCATAGAGCAAAGATAAAAAGTAGAGAAGGGGATAAAAGTAGAAGAGATCTTAAAGAGAGGAGACAAAAGCCTTTTCAGGTCTCTGTTCCTTTTTAGTCTTGTACTTAATTAAATTCAGGAGTGGGTGTACTAAACCTTAAACTAAGAAAGCATGTCAGCCAAGAATTTGACAAGATTAGAGCCAAAGAAAGCAAGTTTAAAAAGGCTAATTTGATGTTGTTGAGCACTAACAAGGTACGGATAAGCGTTAATTAACAACAAACCCTTTTCCCCCACCCAAATTCCATGGATTTCAACAAGAAAGAAAGGACAAGGTAGGGCTCACAATAATTTGTCTGCTAGCTAAGAAAAACCTCGATAACGTCCAAAATTTAAACACATGGCATTTAGCCTTGTAGAGATTAGAATTTAGAAATCCTGATTTACGGAAAGTGTCACTTCACCTACCATCTGTGTCTCGTTAATCATTATTGAGTACATCACTTTATTTCACCACTAAAATATTGATTCAGCAACCGTACAATGTAGTAGTGTAACTATCTGCTAAGTACTGTTGGGAAAAATTCTCACTATATTAATTGGTAGGAAATTATCAGAAGAATATTTTGGGAACAAATATAAGAAACTCACACACAAGATAAACACAATTTTAAGTGATTCAACAAAATCGCCTATGTTCACAACACATGAGACATGCAAAAATGGCCTCATGCACCTGAAGAGCGTAAGGTAGTTGTATAACTATGTGTTAAGTATTATCGAGAAAAATTCACGCTCTATTAATTGGTAGGAAATTATAAGTAAAAGCGCGGATGTCAATTTTATCAAAGGAGTAGTGCATTAATCTGAATAAGAAAAACTTTTACCGTTATAAATGATACGAGATATAGGATAGAGATTCTTTATTTAACATTTAGTGGGGTGAGTGATTTTGAGATTGAGTGTCTATCCGATTATATATAAGTTAATTTTTATTTTTTTATATAATAATAATTTAATTAATTTTTTTTTAAAAAATTAATAATATATAATCATATACTAATTTGTTTGAGTTATTCGAGATTGTATTAGTTTTTTGAATGAATTATATGCTATATGATTTTGGTATAAAATATTTTATATTTGACAACTCTAACATGTTAAAATTTTATTTGAATGTGTTTTTTAGTTATTTAGATCTTTTGTTAAATTATAATTCCAATGGATTTTAAGCTAAAATTAGAATTTTCAATGAAGTTACATTTAATTTTGATTTTTTTTAATATATTTAATTTTTTGTAAAAGATTTAGACTAACATAGAATTGTTTAATTAATTCAAAATAACGATTCTAAATAGAAATTCCGATATAATAATAGGAGAATCAATTCTCGACGTGATTCTCTAAAATTTTCATATACCAAATTAAACCATGAAAACCATTTCTACCCTACCATGTTGATGTCCCTACCCGCTTCAAGAACAAGCAAGAAAATCCCACACACGAGGAGCATAACATTTTACGCGATTTAACACGAAATCGCCTATGTCCAAAAGTACATCTCTACGTTCTAAAAATTTAAAAGTTTCATCAAAAGGGATTCTCCTAAGACCATCGGCAACCCACGCCAATATTAGCATGGGAAATGAGATATGGCGTTGGGTGAAGGCTCCAACTCAACCCAATGCCAAAATTTAACGCCAATTTGGTGTATGGTGTATTTGCATTTGTGAACATCGCCGTGCCAATATTGGCGTGTTCACTAACGCCAAATTGCTTTTTTTTTTTTTAAATTTATTTTTAGTTTGCCAAAAACTCCAATAATGAAATTATAGTTTTTTTTTAACCCTAATTGCATAGGTTTGGCCAAAACTAACTACTTTTTATTACTAAAAAAATAAGAATCTTCCTTTTATATCCTATATTTTTATTATTAATTTATGGTTAGTTTTATACGGAGTAAAATTAATATGTAAATAATATAAAAAAATTTGTATGTGAGTATTATTGGTGAAATAGATAAATAGTATATAAAAAGTAGATAAAAGAATTTTATTTTTTAGTGTAAAAATAGTGTAATAGGTTGGAGATGAAGTTACTACTTAATGTGAAAATTACACCATTTTGGTATAAACAATTGGAGATGCCCTAAACCTGAAAATGAACTTTAGAAGTCTATCAATTTAAAGACACTTAGTTGTAAATCTAAATTTCTAAATATCCCTCATATTTCTCTGTTTGCATCTCTCATCAAAATAACCTATGTCAGCTTAACCCACATATTTATAGTCATTTTTTGGCCAACGTGACTCCTCCCGTACGAATAAGTAGTCAAAAGAAATAAAAAATATTCAAGTTATTATGGTAATTCACCAAAATCTAAATTCATAAACATAAGAAGTCAAAGCTCCACAATTGTTGGCCTAGCAAAAATAAGAGATCAATTTGAGTCACTATCCAACAATTATACATACCATGTTGTTGGAGTCCACTGTTGAAAGGTCGATTAAGTGTGGAACAATAGTTTGTTAGGAGAATAATATCGGTCAGATTTCCTCACTATACACTCCTTAAAATTGATTGTCTGTGCATGTTTCTTCTGGGAGAACTCTCATACTGTCTTGAATGCGATATAGAAACGCACGACTTTTTCCCAAAAAGTGTGGAAACTTGAAGCTCCCAAAATTCGTTTAATTGTATAGTTTTCTTTTGCTTTTTAATTAATGAGATTCTAATGCCAGCCCTTCCCAGTTCTGGAGTTGTAACTTCAGAATTATTACTTGGATTGTCAACAATGGATTAGATTCTAATAGTTAAGTGTATTATCCAAGATGAGATGGTTATATAGATCAGTAAACCCGTGATTTCTCATACATCTGTTAAGTTTACATAGAAAGAAGAGGAAGAGCATAATAGGCGACGAAATGCTTTAGAGAGTCGAAAATAAACTAGGATTCTGATTCTGAAGTTCCCAAATAAGTGTACCTTTCGAGCTGCGTGACAGACTGAAAAATCTTAGTAGCCAGAGAATGAATAACAAAGAACTTCTTGTAGCAGTGGCTAGCGAAATGGGAGAAGCAAATACGAGACTGCGGGAGAAAAGCAATAGGGAAAAATTACTGTGACACAGCTTATGTCAATTATAGAGAGAAAAAGAAAACGAAACAACCAAAGAAAGTTGTTCACACGGTTCAGAAATTAGCTCCTTTTCGTTAGAGACTAAGATATGATGAACAAACCTTTTTTTGTTATACGCATTTTCTCTCCCTCGCTCACTCACTTCGCTGGAGTAGGCAAGCAGTGGTCTTCACTTTTTGATAAAACGCGATAGAAATCTCCATCGCCACCGGCTTAAACAAAGCGCGGAAGCTTCAGTGCTGGTAAATTTCGTTAACAAATCAGTACGAAAGCTAAAAGAATGAACTTGTCAGATGACCTTCTGGTAGGGAAAATGAAAATCCTTGCGGGTAAAGGCCTGGACTCTCCCTGAATTTCTAATCAAGTTGACAAGAATTGTGTGTGAAGCCTCCGACAGGTTTTAGCAACTCATAATTGTAACTGTTCCAAGTGCTTTTGGTTTACTTTATCATTGTGAAAAACAACTATTTGAAAGATAATTGTACTAGCATACATGTAAAAATAAAACGTCGGGAATAGAGGTAGCAAAATGGGCGGGCCGGGACGGGCCGTCCAAAAATGCGGGTCAGGCCGGCCCGGCTCGGGCCCGTTGGCCCGCCGGACTTTTTGACGGGCCAAAACCGGGCCGAGTCGGCCCGAACTCGGCCCTTTTTTTTTTTTTTCTATTATTTGATTTTTTTTAACAATTTTTTTTTAACCCGTTAAATTTAAATTTTTTATTTGAATTTTCATTTAAAAAAGTTGACAACATAAACTACATATGTTTTCTATTGTTAAAAAATTAATAATAATTAAATAGGATATTAAGAAAAATAATGAAACAAATAAATTTGAAATATTGAAATTTGATTTTATTGATGATCATTTATTACAATTCAAATTATTACTTGAAAAAACTAGTATATCATTAATTATGACTTTATGAGTTTATGACTCATTATCATCATTCATGTACAAGTTATTGACATTTTTGACTAATTCTTCATTACAAATACGTATAGTGTCTTGATTTCGCTTTGCCGCTTTTTCTTAACCTTTAACACATGCTAACACCTCAACCATTTCAGGAGCCAACGAAGTCCTCCGCTCATCTACTATCATCTTAATCGTACTAAAAGCAGACTCTAAAGAAATCGTAGACACCGGAATTGTTAAAACATCACGGACTAATTGTGAAAACACCAGGAATCTTGGTTGACGCTTATGCCACCATTCCAAAACTTTGAAGTTCTCATCATTGGGGTCGATGTCAGAGTCTAGCTCAATATATTGAGTAAGATCAAAGGATTGTTGTGGATTTATTGGTGGTAGTAGTTGACTTGAACTTAATGATGTTGATGATGAGTAACGACCACACCATTGAGTACGAGAACCTACCATATTCCAAAAAGACTTATTTTTTGACTGTTCTTCAGTTTCTTGTGGAGGAGTGTGTTGTTGTTGATTACTGCCAAACTTAGCCTCATATATACTATACACTTCAAAAAATTTGTCACGAGCATTTGTATATTCGGTAGTATAGTCTATCTCAAAACATGTAGAAATGTAGCTAATTAAATTAGAAAGACCATTTAATTTACCCTTAGGATCTAAAATAAAAGCAAATGAATATAATAAAGGAATTGGAAACCAATATTTCAAAAATACTTCTTGCATACGTGTTATAATTGGTTCAAATATAGGGTCACATCTTGCCTTACAAAATATTTCAGCAATAAAAAAAATATGACGTAAAATAATTGGAGAAGTAGGATAATAAATACCAGATAATGCAACAGTAGCTTCATGAAAAACGTCTAAAAATTGTACAAATTTTTCACAAATGAACAAATCTTCATCTTTCAATACTAATGAACCTATTTTTGAATTGTAAAACATAGTAATTGGAATTTTATATAATAATACATTTTTCAACATTAAATAAGTGGAATTCCACCTTACAGGCATGTCAACTTAGAATTTTTTTGGTTTTAATCTTTGAGCTATGCAATATCTTTTAAATTCAGCAATGCGTGGATTAGACGTATGAATATAAGCAATAGTAGATCGAATATTTTCAATATATACACTTATAACATCCATACCTGATTTGACGATAAGGTTGATGATGTGACATGTACAACGTTGATGCAGTAAGAATCTTCTAGTGTATGAACTTACCAAATTACTAAGTAATTTTATGGTCTTTGTATTTGCGGTAGCATTATCTAAAGTGATAGAGATAATGCGATTCGCTATGCCATATTCTTCAACAATATTTAAAATTCTATCTCTAATAATTTCAGCAGTATGTTTATCAACGACTCGAAAACCAATTATTCTTTTTTGCATTATCCATCTAGAATCTAAATAATGTGCAACTACACTTAAATAATCTTGTTTAGAATTAGCATCCAAAATATCAGATGTCAATGCAATACAAAAGTTTAATGAAGTTAATTCAGATATTAAATCGTTACGCATATTTTCATAAATTTTAATCAAATCACTCTTAGTGGTATTTCTAGAAACTCTTTTAAAGTTTGGATAATAAGATCTTCTAATATGATCTTCATAGCTATTGCAATCACCAAAACTTAATGGTAAATCTTTTATAGCAATTAAACGTGCTAGAGATTCTTTAGCTACTAAAGGATCATAATTCCAAGAACTTACCGAACCATCCTTGTTGAGTTGAAGAGTTGATTGAGTAGGCTCCTTGTCTTTTTTGTGTTTTTTGACACATGCATCACTATGTCTATTCATATGAGCGGTCCCGCTAGATGATTTAGCAGTTAATAATTTCTTACAATATTTACATCTTGCTATTTTTGTCTTCTTACCATCAGCCTCATCTTTGAATTCTGTATCAAAATGATCCCATACATTGAAAGTTGTCCTCGCACGTTTGGAGATCGTGCTTGCACTCGGCGAACAACTATCTTGAAATTGTGAACAACTTCTACTAGCATTTGGATTAGTTTGTATTTCGGGGACTTGGTCACCCTCTT